>KN716983.1:14254-25417 GCA_000816705.1 Dictyocaulus viviparus | reverse complement strand
ATTATCTTACTATCTTAAGATCAAAATCACCGATGACATAATTCTTTTTTTAATTTTTTTTTCTTCTCACCTTGACGCTGTGGTAGCTAACAACATCCACTCACAAAAGAGAATACAGCTAAAAAACTTATGAGGAAGAAATCTTCACAAGCCATCTTGACAGAAGATCGCTTTACCTGAAATGCATCATAAATTCTCACAATATTGTTAGTAGAAGGGATTTTTATTTATTCTTAAACTTAAAATGAGGAAATAATTTGGCAAAGAAAAGATTTGAAGGTTAAGGCAACCAAGTCAAGCAGTTTGTGTACTCATATTTATTCATGAAATCGAAAAAAAGCTGTTAGTCTCAAATTCTTGTCGGTGAAGCCTCAACATTGTTGAAAACTTTCAAATGCTTTTACGAGAAAAAATTCAATAGAAGAAAATTTGATGATTCATCTCTAACTATCTATGAATGAAACTTCAATGACGTTTTAAATAAGTGTAAGCTATATTTGTCCTAAAAAAGAAAAATTTGGAATCAACAGATTTTCAGTCAGTATTCACTAATAGTGTTTTTTTTTCTTTATCCCTACAAAACTACAATAATATAATTGGTTTTCTATTCATATAATTTATATTCTTACGATGCTGAGTTAATCATAGATCTTCTAACCTCAATTTATGACTTGAAGTCACGTTTCACAGAATGGTTAAGATAGAATGGTTGAGAATCGTTAACATAGAGGAAATTTCTGAGATACGAGCTCGTGTCCTGCATAAGATTCTAGGTTTCTTGACTAAGTATATAAGTTAGAGAAAATATAAGCTCATCTGTGAAAATCATTTGAGGAGGAATTGTTAATCTTCCTCTCCTACTAGTATTCTTCCAATGAGGAAGCTATTTAAATGAATTCATCCATGAGTCAAACTGTTGTATAAGTAGTCACATCTTCAAAAAAAAAAAACAACTGGTCGAGATTCTATGTTGGTTTTGCGTTTTAATATTTTCATAGCTGTTTATCAATGTAATTAATAAAAAATAAAGATTTCTATAGTTTTTTGACTTATTTCTTTCAATGTCTGTGATTTGCTTAGAAATGGCATTAGTGTTTATTCATTGAAAATGATTGAGGTTCAAAACACTAAACGGTTAATAGAAAAAGGAAAAAGTTTAAATTTGTAGAATTAAGCGAGTTAATCACTACAAGGTATTTTACAATAAAAGAAACTTAAAAGAAAAAACTAAAGAAAGATTTTATGAAGGCGGCAACAAATTATGTGCAAATCGGTAAGCAGCATTGGTGAATCCGATGAATTGTAATTTTAACGAGTCAGATATTGAAAGACTCATCAAAAAGGATAGAGCCTGTTGTAGGTGTTGACGATGTGAAAGCCTGAGTCTGTTCATCATGGTACTTCTGATTATCTGGCAATTAATCCTGATTGACATGACCATAATAACAAATCCTCCTACATGACGAAGTTTAAATTTTTACAACCTTTCTTAAAAAGTATTTTTATTTTATAAGATATATAGCATTATAGAAACAAACATTCTTCTTATCAGAGAGACCTACACGTTTCATTTACCGAACTAGAAGTACTTTGTGGTTATAAATAAAGTACTGCTACAAACTGAAAATTAAGAAAAGACAATATTAAAATAATAACTGCTTAATTTTTTGTTTACAATATGTAATAATATAAGACAATTGTTGGCGTTGGTCAATCACTTGTCGCGGGAAGAGCCAACGCATTCGTGTTCAACGTGATATCGTGGAGGTGGTTAAATGCGAGCCTAGCTTATGCAGTGACATCAGTTGACCACTATTCACCAAGTCAGTGTCAGTTATCTTACCGAGATTACTCTGGTATCAAATTACCGACCCCAGAAGGATGGCGGGCTTGGTAGGCCTGCGGGCGGCCGCAAACTGATTCGAGCCGGCGTGTCATTGCGGCACCTCCTTCACTGAGTCACTGCGTCCCATACAATATATATATACATTCTTTTGTATACATAAAAACTATGTAAGTTAAAAGCAAGCATGTGTTGTTCTGTGCTACAATGCAGTTACATAGATTAATTGGAAGAGAATGAAGTTCTCATTGATAGAAACACACATCGGTCTTTTGAGGTAAATCTTCATCAAACGTCCAATTCAAACCAAATGTTATCAATAAGTTTTGTAGAAAGTTTAATGAGATCTCACTTAATTTCAAGAAGAAAAATCCATCTTATTTCAGAGTGATAGAGGCTCCAACGAATTGTGATCTTAACGGTCCAGAGGTTAAGCTTCGAAGTGCTCTATTGAGAACAATCTGCCACATTTGTGTTGACCAATTTGCCATAATGATATTGGTGGTCTAAACATACTATATTCTCGTAAGAAGTGATACCATAGATTTCAAAAGGGACCACAAAATAATCTACCGTAATACTTCCAGAAATAGTCAGATGCCTCGAATCGATTTCTGTCAAACTATTAGGAGGGCACATCAAATGAGCAGCATTAGCACCGTTACCACCAACCATTGCAGTCATAGTGCATGTCTTCGTTACCGTACCACCCAGTATTTGACAGTTTGTCTTTGCATCCAAAACTACAAAAAAAACTCTATAATAAATCTTAACGCTTTCCGCGATCTCAGAAAAATCGATATACCCAATAATTTTCTTATGGCATAACTGACAATATTTAGTGATGAACCAATTTAGAAATAACTTAATAATGTTCAGCAAATGTTTTCATTGCTAACGTTATATTTATTTACATTTATTTTTGTTTAAATAAGATAAACATAGTATAGTATTTGGCATTGATCAATCCCTTCAGGCGAGATACGCCTACGTATTCAGGTTCCACGTGATATCGTGGAGGATGCACCTTGATATTTAATTATAATTTATGTATTTTATTGTAATATGGGGTTCAAATAGGGTGTCTAAAAAAATATTAGTAGAAGCACAAAGTTGAATATTAACTTCTATAGTTTCTTTGAAATAAATGTGGTACCATTCTATGTAACTGCTTGTTAATCAATCGAAAATAACAAATTAGTAAATGAATTGTGAGACCGGATTCATAGAACCATCGATTGGTCGATCGGTCGGTCGGTCGGTCGATGAATTTATCAATCATCATTTTTTCATTATTATTCTATACTCACTTTAGCGTCATATCATGGAATGACATTCCAACATTTTGTATTAACAACCTTAATGTAGAATTTCAGCGAGCAATATGATAATAAAAAATATTAAGATCTGAGAACTCACCAATATTAACTCCATTTTGATCAAGAAATATCGTATCGCATTTTAATGGTTTATAGTTGACTGTTATATCAAACTGACTCAATATCGAAAAAATTAAATCGTCTGAAAGGCCAGCTCCACGACCTTGCTGATAAAGAACATCTTCGACCTGAAAAAGCCGACATCAACAGCATATTGATTGCAGAGAAAAAAATAATTTCACTTGGACACTCTATCTCGTGAGCGTTGCCAAAGTGACGACTGTTGATGGTGTCAAAAGCGCTATTTCTTAATGCAGTTGTAAGGTATATAACACCTATCAGATACTCACCGAACTCATTACTGCATTTTGAACGAATGTGACTGCTTGCTGCTCACTGGATGAAATGTTTGGAAGCTGAGAGCGAGCACTCGGCGTTTCAATGTAGACCATTGATGGCGGCAATTTGAAGCCAGTCACTTCATAGTTTAGAGTTCTTGCTGGAGGAAAAAACACCATCATTCATTAAACGAGCTCAAACTAAACGTCGTGTTTTCTTTCCTTTTTTTCTTTCTTTTGTACTACTTTCCATACCGTTTAACAGCTTCAAGCATTTGTAACCTACTTTACTTTAAAATGAACCATAAGCAGAAGCATGTGTGAATAATTTCATGAGTGCTGCTGAGCCAAGACAGATTATATAAACAAACATGACGAGCTTGTGTCCTTCTATTTCATGAGAATTCAAAGCCTAATAGTATAAAATTAACTAATTTAATTCGTTTTCAAATTGTCTGTCCTCTCACCTTGTCGCTGTGGCAGTTGACCACATCCGTTCACAGAAGAGAATACAGCTAAACAAGTTGTGAGGAAGAATCCTCTCATTGCCATCGTCCTTGTATGTCACTATTCCTGGAACGCATTGTGTGTTTTTACAGAATACCGAGGGAAATGAATCTCTTTCTCCATTACCAAAAACCATGAACGAAAAAAAAATAGCATAGAAGTTGCTTAAATGCTGGGGAAATTGTTCCTATTTGCCTAAGGGCTTGTAGTTAAGAACATTTTTCAATATGTTTCAATATTTTATAATATTGTTTATTTTTGACTTTTTGTTCTATAAAAATATATTTATCTTACAAAATCATCCCCGTATTTTTACAAATCACAAATGCTATGAAACGAGACTCTTAGCAATTGTTCCTTGTTATTGAACTTAGGCTTACGCTTAGGCTTAGGCTTAGAACTCACTTCTTATTGTTGAGGATTAAGAAAATTGTTCTTATATGGTAAAGATCACCTCAAAGAGTGCAGTTTTTTATTTTCCTTCGCAATTTGCACTCAGTGAAGAGCCTCTAACGGGGTTTCCTTTCGGTTGTATTTCGATACGTTGGTTTTTTAACTGCTAAAAATCTAATAAGGAAGCCGTTCAAGATGATTCATTCATTAGTGAAAATATGAATATGAGGAAATTATGCCTCTTTACTTTTACTTTTCTAAGTTATTAGGTATTAGTTATATTAGTTATACATATTCCATACGTACGATGACGTAGAATCAGTTTCGACTTTGATAATCCGTTCAGGTTGGACCCACGTTGTCGTGTATTATTCTATCGAAGATTGCATGCAATTTTACTTTATACGTCTTGAGCTGATTCTTAATCCGTTCTGTTCATTCTTCTTCGATATCCTGGTGTCCACTTACCCAATACGAAAGGCTTGGCAAACCTTACGAGTAGCGATGAGCATGTGTACACTCATTCTGACCTCTTTATCAGTGTGGTGCCTCCTACTATTTGCGCTATATGTCTACGCACTATTCTTCACTAAAATAAAACCTTTTTATATTTTCCTCTTCTCTTCTAAAACGAAGCATCAAGGTATAATAAACATTGCTGCTGGTCTAGCTTCTACAATAAATAATATTTTTAGTTATAATTGAGTCGTCCATTTCTCAAAGATGTGTTCATTTAAGAGTGATGGATGCTCCTACGAATTGTGATCTCAACGGTCCAGACGTTAAGCCTCGAAGTGCTCTATTGAGGACAATCTGCCACATTTGCGTTGACCAATTCGCCATAATGACGTTGGTAGTCTGAACATACTATGTTCGTGTAAGAGACGTTCTTGCAAGTTTTCAAAAAAACAATGCATGAATCGATTTACCGTAATACTACCAGAAATGGTAAGATGCATTTGATCAAAGTCTTTCAAATTCCCCATAGGGCACATATGCATTTGTTGACCTTGAACCGCCATAGTCATAGTGCAGGTCTTTGTTACCGTTCCACTTAATATTTGACAGTTCGTCATCCCATTAACAACTACAAAAGTTTTGCCATGAAGCCTATCGCTTTCCGAGATCTTAGAAAAATCTATACATCTGGCAATTGTCTTATTAGACATACGAGATGGAAATATTTTTAAGAAAGCAATTTTAAAGAAATAGTTTGATGTTTTTTAATCAGTATGACTTCATAACTTATGTCGTAATGATTTGATTTATACATTATATAAATTTGGGGGAGCTCAGTGGTGGAGTTGCCAGGGTGACACAGAGACCCAAGTCGGTTCGCGGCCGCTCCCCCAGGTCTACCAAACCCTCTACCGTTCCGGGTTCAGCTAATTGGTACTAGGAGAATCTGGCTAAGATAACTAGCACAAGTTTGGTAAAGATTGGTCAGCTTAAGTTACTGTATAGAGCAGGCGCGCATTCAACCACCTTCACGATATAACGTTGAACGCGAATACGTTGGCGCATCCTGCCACAGGGAATTGATCTACGCCAAAGATAATTTTATGGTTAATATATAACTTTATGATTTTCATCATTATATAGGATTCGACGATAATTATATTATATTGGCTGTTGAGTACCCAGCGATGGGAGATGCTATAGTGACACGTAATAACGCATTCGCAGTACCGATTCCGGATCATAGGTCGACTTTTAATTCCTCAACGGTTGGTGAATTGTGAGTAATTTGGGAGGGTACACAGTACTGAATTGATGGCGCATTCCACAAAGAGAGAGATGACACGAATTCTTGTCTTTCCCATTTACTATATTAAATGCTGTCTACAATTTACATTTATTATTATTTTATTACAGCAATGCATATTATACAGCTAAGCATTACTGTATATTCTTCAAAATAAAAATCGTACATATAAATGGCACTCATCAATGTGATTAGTTGTTAGTGACTATTAAATCATTATATTATTGATAAATCGATCAATATGTTATTCAATTATCATTTTTTCATTACTATTTTGTTTTTACTTTAGCATTATTTCTTTGGCTTAGCCTTTTTATGCAGTCGCTTGCTCCTTTTAGATAATTGTAATTACGAAAGTATTGATTTCATAGATGATTACTCAAAAAAAAACTAGCTCAAGCTTCTTTTTTAAAAGCCCAGTTCTTGTTATGCACATCTAAGCACTTTTCCTCAACGTGATTTCGCAAAGATAATTGTAGGCGATTCTGCTTTACAGAATAAATTGAGGACAGCAAACTATACCAAATTAATGCTGCTTATCTTCCATAAATTTTTCTGTTACAAATTCAGGGTTTCTTGAGGAATAGCGAACTTGACATGTCTGAGTGTGGACGCGAACTTGTGTTCAATATTTTAACCCTACGTATCACAACGGCACTACTTATAGCTGTGCTAAGCTCTGACTTTTTAGCTCACCGACCAATTTATTATAATAAGAGCAGTGATATTAAGATAGAAATATTAATGTGATTCTAGAACTTTTTAAGCTCCATTGACTTACCAACACCAACTCCATTTACCGTAAGGAAAATTACATCGCATTTTAATGGTTTATAGTTTACCGTGATGTCGAATTGATTCAAAATTAAAGAAATCAAATCGTCTGATAGGCCTGCTCCACGACCTTTTTGATAGAGAACATCTTCAACCTAAAAAACCAAACATCAAGAGAAAAGAAAGCATTTTAGTGAAAAAAATCTTACTTGGACAGTTCACCTTATAAATAATGCAAAAATTGAGGACAATTTACGGCAGTGAAAAAAGTGTTTTTTCTTCAATTCACTTAAATTATATGTTACACTTATCAGATACTCACCGAACTCATCACTACATTTTCAACGAATGTGATTGCTTGCTGCTCACTGGATGAAATGTTTGGAACCTGAGACGGAGCACTCGGCGTCCCAATGTAGACCATTGCTGGCGGCAATTTGAAACCAGTCACTTCATAGTTCAAAGTCCGTGCTGGAGGGAGAAATACCATTTGTGATTGAACGACTTCAAATTTTTCAACAACTTTTAACAGTTTCAAGCATTTGTAACCTTCCGTTGCCTTCAAAATGAAACGCATGCAAAAGCTGGGAGGAATAATTTTCTAAGTGCTGCTAAGCCAAGACGGTTTATCTGAACAGGCTTGACTAGCTTGTGTTCTTCTATTTTATAAGCTTTTGAACTTTAATAGTATCAAAACAACTTGTTGTTTTTTGTTTTTTTTCCGACTTGTTTCTATTCACACCTTGTTGTTGAGATAGTTGACCACATCCATTCACAGAAGAGAATACAGCTAGAGAAGTTATGAGGCACAATTCTTCTAAAGCCATCACAGTCGGATGTTACTATTCCTAAAACGCATTGTGATTTTTTTATTGAATTACAATTGAAATAAACACTTCCCTTTATTTGTAAAGATCAGATCAAGATCAAAACTAAAAAAAAACGAGAATAATGCGAATGTATCTTAAATGTTGAGAAAATCATTTTTATTTGTCTAAGGGTTCGTATTAATAGATTCACCAGCGAATGCTTAAAGGTACTTTTCGTAAAAACAATGGAAGCCTACTAACCCTCAATTATTCTCATTGAGTTCTATGCAATTGTAAAAACTTGTAACTTTAGAAAAAATTTTGTCTGAGCCGAGTGAGCTCATAGAAGATTTATACAAGTATTCATAAGCATACCGTTAAATTTTGTCTATGAGTTTGATCAGTGTAAAAAAAGAAGTGAATTAGTTCCAATGAGGTAGAAAAAATAAAACATAAACTCAACGAAATAATAAATGATTCTCCTCTAAACATAAACAATTATAAAACTCATAGTAAATAATCGATTAAAAAAATATTTATCACGGAAAAATTTTCGAAATTTATATGAAAATACGGAAAATTTAAGTGAGGGATACCGTATGAGAAAGGCTTACGACGTTTATAATTACACTTAACTCCCTATGTTTAACTCAACAGATTTAATATGTGTTTCTCTTTGCCTGAGTAATTTTTCAAAGAAAAATTGTAAATAATATTTATATAATTGCTTCTCGCATAAAATGAGGAGTCAAAGGAGTCTAGTGAGGAAAGAAAATTGGAATCGTGAAATAGAGCGCAGATTGAAAATCGTATCTGTTCCTTATTACTAATTTTATACACTTATTTTTTAAACGAAACTCATTTTTATGCGATGAGTAATTTCTAAAAATTTTTATACCTTTGTAAAAAACATTAATAAATAAAAAAAAAGTACGACACTGTTGAATTCAACGACTGTTGTTGTCTACTTTATATTTTATTAAGAATGTTTTTTTCATTGTATAATGATGTCTTCTTTTGTATTTTTCTTTTGCAAAGATATATTTTTCTTACTGGACCATTTTTATACTTTTTTTTGAAAATATAAATACAATGTAACGAGACCACCCAGTGAGTGTGAGGTTCCTCCAGGTTGTATTCCGTATGTTGGCATTTAAACTACTACAATTCTAATAAGGAAGCTGTGTGAGGTGGGTGATTCACTCATGAATTAAATATTGACACAAGAAAAAATTCAATTGATCTATACTTTATTATTATATGTTTTTCAATTTTATTCTACTACTTACTAATTATAAAATATAACTCTAATTTCAAAAAACCAGTAAAAACTCAGTTTTTTAATGACTCATAGTCTTTGATTGAGTTGAGAATGATTGAGTTGAATTTCCATTTAAAATGATCGAGGTTAAAAATTGATCCTCCTATTTTCTACATTGAAGAAATTAAATTGAACCAGTCTTCGAAATGGTTCACAACCACAGAGTCGAGATATTACAATATTTACAGTAATAGAAAAAATTTCTAGATTACGATTTATGTACAGGATGTGCACGACCCTTCAGTATAACGAGTTCTGATAGTCATGATACTCGTCACTTGAGGTAGTTTCAGGTTTTCAGTCTTTGAGTTCGCTCAACATTGTAGTCCAACTATACGCATCTCGGGATAGAATAAGCTTTGGCGTAGATCATTCCATTTAGAATGGAGCAACTTCATAGAGATGTTATGCGGCAAAGGAGATTGTATGCTACTTTTCCTTATTACAATGACTCGAGATGATAATTAATTAGCGCTATTCATAAGATTTCACGTTATCCTAGAGTCGATTTACTCAACGAGAATGTTGGAGGGCTTGGTAGATTTGAGGGCTGTGGTGGTTCTGGCCTGCGTATCAATGTGCTACCTCCTACCACTCCACCACTACACGTCTATACACTATCCTTTACTAAAGTAAAGCTTTGATATAAATTTTTCCTTCCTCCTCTGAAATAAAGCATCACGGCATATTTAAAATTGCTACTTCAAACAGCCTAGCTTTTAAGACAAATAGTTTTTTTAGCTTTCAAAGTGTTATTATAAAAATTGCGTATTATTTTAGAGTGACGGATGCTTCAACAAATTGAGATCTCAATGGTCCAGACGTTAAGCTTCGAAGTGCTCTATTGAGGACATTCTGCCACATTTGCGTTGACCAATTAACCATAATGATATTAGTTGTCTAAACATATTATCTTTTCATTGAAGATGTTACTATAAATTTTCAAAAGAATGAAACACTAAACAATATACCGTAATACTTCCGGAAATGATCAGATGCATTGGATCGATATCGTTCAAACTGCTGGTAGGGCACATAAGCATAGGATTACCAACAGCAACCATCATAGTCATTGTGCAAGTTTTCGTTACTGTACCACTCAATATTTGACAATTCGTCATCCCATTCATAACTACAAACGATTCTACCATAAGCTCTAGTGCTTTCTACGATCGTAAAAAAATATAACCAGAAATTATTCCTTATTCCAAATATATTCAAGATTCAAAAAAATTCAACAAAAAATATTTCAAGAAAAGCAGTTTAATAAATTTTCATCATACTTCTGTGATTTGTACTCTATTTATTTACATTCGTATTCTATTTAATAAAATTTAAAAATAATGTATACTGCAGAGCAGACTGTCAAATTCGATTTTTCAATTCTATTTTTTTATTTTATTTTTTCTTATTTTTCAATATAAAAGGTACCTATCTGATTAATTAGTTATTGATGACTACCGTAGCACAGTTCCATTAATGATTGATCGATAAGTTAGTCAATCAATAATTCTTCTCAATATTATTTTCTTAAAATCTTAAAGATGATCGAATAACCTTCTAGCTTATTTTAATAACCACCGTGATGTAAAGTCTTAGTGATTAACATAATTTTTAATATAATTAATAACAAGCACTGAAAACGCACCAACATTAACTCCATTGGCAGTAAGAAAAATTATATCGCACTTCAATGGTTTATAGCTGACTGTGATATCAAGCTGATTCAAAATCAAAGTGATCAGATCGTCGGAGAGGCCGGCTCCACGACCTTGTTGACGAAGAACATCTTCAACCTACAAATAAGAAGGTGTCACTCCTAAACATGTTGATCATAAGAAACGTCATTGTTAAACAGTTAACGTAGGAGATAATGGAAAAGTTGAGGGCCATAAATGGCTCCATGAGTTGCTTCTTTCTTGCAATTGACAATTGAAGTGTATATTACGCTTATCAGATACTCACCGAACTCATTACTATATTTTGAACGAATGTGACTACTTCCTGCTCACTAGACGAAATGTTTGGAACCTG
>KN716981.1:6250-31291 GCA_000816705.1 Dictyocaulus viviparus | reverse complement strand
TTTTTAAGCAGTAAGTCTTTTGCTTTTCGAAGTGATTGTGGAAAGACTTCTTGGTCCCATCTTTGCTTATAAAACTAACATTATTGCAACTTGTATGAATTGTGCTCTCTTTAACACCTTGCAGGCTTGAACTTTTTTAAGTTCGACTTTTATTCTATTATGTGCTTCACATTTTGGCATTTTCGAACCAATCACATAGAACGAAAAGCGATTCAGCCAATATATCTGAAAAAATGTGTCGCATATTTTCACTCGTGAAGAAGCGTGCTCAAGTGAGATGTAGATCAAATAGACATTCAAATAGAGCAGATTTCCATGCTAATAACTCGACTGTTAGTACTACCGTTTTTTTAATGCTCTATTTTTTAAAATGCTTGTATATTAATTTATAGAAACTGTTTTTAAATCTTTTATTATGGTAATTTCTGGTGTCCGATTTTGTCACCTTTTCCTTAATTGGATTCTCTAAAGTGGTCATATCGATGTTGTTTCGGTATATTGCAGTTTATGGTTATTTACAGAGAAAAATTATTTATCTGGAAAAAAAGTAAGGATAAGTTTTTCCATGTAAACAGAATAAAATTAGAATTTAACGCTGTAAACTTTACATGCAATTTCAAAAGTCGTATTAATTGTGCATTCTGATGAGTTAGCAGAATACCTGAATATTTCGTACAACTTTCGCGTCCTTTGAACTCATTTGGTTGCCGCTCCGATGAAAAATAGTTGTTTGGTCTCAAGTAATTTTGTTTATTGTTGCTAATTTAATCATAGAATTCGTCTTGATTACGTGAAACCGTAGGTTACTTTTTGTTATTAACTCACTCCCATTCCGACACATAGTATTTAGCCCTACAAATTAATTTGCTCAAGAAATGATAAGTGACTGAAATCCTGAGTGGTCAATTTAATTTGAAACAAAAGAAAATAAATATACAGGTTTGGTAGATAGAATAATGAAAATAGATATCGATGGAGATGTCGATCAATATGCAAATGTCATTTTATTAACTGTCTATTTATGCACGTTATAACGTACGAATCCATAAGATTGATAAGATATTTTATGTTAAATCAGAAATGAGCTGAATAATTATAGTAAAATAACATCATTTCAATACGAAAATTTGTAGTTTGCTACTGAAATTTATTATTTAACTTTAAATTATGATTAGCTTCAATAAGAGTGGTTGTGGCGGATAACGAAACATCTTCATACGAAATTGATGCAAGATCGGCGTTTAGTTTCTTTCCTTTTTTGAAAATCTCCTTTCTGGTGAATGGATCTAAAATCTAAAAATGTGAGGAGAGTCTCCCATTATCTGTAAGTCATGTGAGGAAAGGATGTTACTGAGAATATCGCCATACATGATTAGTTTGGATGTTTTTGAATGATGAACGTTCTTATTTTGCTAGTGGTTTAATCAGATCATTGCACTAAGTCTGTTCGTGATCCAGTACAGAATTCGGGTAGCATTGCTGTGTGAAGAAAGCACCATCTTTGTTTATCATCCTTCTGATATTATATGATATATCATCATTATTATAAAACACGCGTTATCATCCTTCTTATTATGAACAGTATGATTGTATCGTAGTATGCTTGTCTTGGGTTGGCTTCCAATTATGCACCACTCATCTTTATTAACCTCAACTTCGAACTCATAATATACATACTAAACTTTTTTGCTACATTTTTTTGTAATAACATCTTTCAAAGTAGTATTTGCTCAAGGCATAAGTCTTTTTAGCATATTTCGTTTTTATTACGACATTAGAATTGAGAACATTACGATCACACCAAGGATATCTAAAAATTCCAGAACTGTACATTTTTGGAAATCTTTTAGTTGACTGCCAGCACGAACTCTGAAATCGGTATTGATTACTTGAATATTGAATTCTAAGGTTGTTGTAATGAATATTTCTCGAGAGATTAGCGATCTATAGCAAATATTTATAACTGTTACTTCACAATTATTATTGTAACTGGTGATTACATAGGCGATAATTAGATGCAAAAATATTCTCATCCAGAATTCATGAGGAAAACGGATGTCTTTCAATACTCGTTTTAATAATTGGCATTACATATCCTTCTATGAACGCTATTTGTAGGAGTTTTAGGGACTTTCGATGATTCTTCTCGACACAGATGAGACAGATACTACAACAAACCTTCAAATGAAATTTTTCCATCACCATCAGCATCAGCGTCATTAAAAAGGGCCTCGACAACCGAACGTGGGTAAATGCGACTCAACGATAATTCATTTACGCACTCAATCATTTCCGATTTTTCAATATAACCGTCTTTATCCTGAAATAAAAATAAAGCAATTTGGGCTTCAACCATTTGATTTGTAGCCGTCAGAGCTCTGCCAAATCTCAGTTATCTATTTTTACAAAGTTTCAAGTTTTTTATAAAGTTTTGATCGATTTGTTCACTATGCTAATATTGTTGTGAATAAATTACTATACAACACACGACCTCCATAAAATGGTAAAACATTTTCGTGAAAGCTTGCATGACGCAGAGCATAACTAGTGTCGTCATTCATAATTATATAGAAGTAGAAATTAACAATAAGAATATATGATTATTTTTAAACGGAATATGTCAAACTATGACGTCGCGTCAAAAAAGTAGCACTACTACTGCGTTTTACACTCTTTCAGAAAGGAGGCTTTTTTTAAAATTATTATTTGCTCTGCAAATATTTTGTACCTATAAAATTCATACGGCATCATCTCAAATCGGAAAACTAATCATAGCACTGACTAGAATTACGTGAACAGACTTTCTCCTTTTACATCATTCTGATAGATTATCTTAGCTGAATGCTGAATTGAAAAATCATTCTTCGGGACCACAATACATCCATGCATATAACAACGAAATCTAAGGATTCCCATCGTTTTTTCAATAATAATTAAACATTTTCACACAACTTTATAATTACATCATGAGAACATGTTGTGTCCATTTGAAAACCTGATAAAAAGTAACACTGTTCGTTTCAAAAATTCAAAAACCAAATTTCGTTCCTATAATAGAAACGCGCTGTAGATTTGTTTGCGTTGTTTCAGAATGTGAATGACTTCTACTTAGTTATTTCGTAGTAACCACTCAATGACATAATTAATGCATTTAGCTTTACGTTGAATTCTTTTGACAATAAATTAGAGGAATTATCGCTAAACAGGATTTTGAACGTTTGCTAAGTCATTATTCATTCTGAAAAATGAACACGTAAATCGATAAATGAAGAAATGCTTACTATCAAATTGTTTCCTCACTTTTTTTCCTACACCACATTTTCAGTAGAATACACGTTTGATAGGCGCTTCCATCAAATTAATAAAAATGAAAGAACCATAAAGTTACATATTCTTTAAAGAAGGTCAATGATTCTAATGCGCGTTTGTATACACTTTAGCGAAATTATCTTCGATATACAATGGCATCGTATTTATTTTCTGACTTTTTTCTAAGCATAGCCATCGTTCATCTACATAAGGTGAACTGAAAAAAATTCGAGTCAAAAATTTATTGGTGAGGCTACATGGATAGAAGAAATTATTATAGAAATAAACAGATGTGTCTGTCAACTATAGAAAAACATTTTCTTCTTTTATGGTTATTCATACATTTTACTATCGGCTATGGCGAGCATTTAGAGCTTTTCGTTTGAGCCTCGCTGTTGTTCAAAGTTGATTGACCCACAGATGTATGTTTTCTCTCTATCAGATCGTAATTTTTTTTTTCTTCGTGTTATTGGACTTCTACCTGCTACACATTTATCGGATAAATAAAATTTACGAGTCCCGTAATGCCTTTATATTCTTCTATCTCATCATCAGACAATTTTAATTGGTAATGTGGTCTTCTTCCTCTATAAGCTTTGTATAATATTTGATGTACTAATTGGCTTTTCAATTCAGTATTTGAGGATAAAAATCCAATGATGAAGATTTTCAATTGGCTATAATTTTTTCATTAAATGTTTAAAATTTTTTCGGCAATAATATGTATTCTTACTCAACTTGTCAAACATATTAAACTGCTCGAGCAATTGAGAATATGTGTACTTTCCGCCTGTATTCCTTCCACTCATTAGTTGTACGAACTCATCGAATGTAATCACTCCGTTCTCTGAAGAAATTCACATATACACAAGATAAGCTGCACAAGTTTCGACGTTTACCAATCTTTGTTGCGAGATGCGCCTACGCATTCGTGCTCAACGTGATATTGTAATGGCTGAATTTGAGTCTATTCTATACAGTGACCTGAGTTCACCACCCTTCACCAAGTCAATGCTGTTATGTTACCCATATTTCTCTGATGTCGAATTAAAGACCCCGGAAGATGGCGAACTTGGTAGACCTGGAGAACGGCCATGAACTTAATTCGGGCCTGCATGTCACGGCGACACCACCATCACTGAGCTACGCACTATCCTTATATGGACTTGGTACACTGATTTTTCTTTGCTAAATGCATAGCTGGATGATGTTTGAATAATATTTTGCTACACGAAGAACAATAGCTGAGGCCTTATCATTTTATTTAAAGTGGTTATTTTTCTGTTTACAAATTTCTAAGACACAGTGGAATATGGATAACTCAAATTATTTTAACGGATTAGGCCTGCAGTACAACATCCTGATCTCTAAACGCCGACATGTCTTGAAAAAAAATTTCCCACGATTTTATATAATTTCCGGTCAGTTTCATCATGCAAAAAATCAACTTCCAGTAAAACTTAAAGAAGTCGATATTTACGAGGATTGAGTATACCTCAAATAGCTCCTAACAAAACGTGAATTTACGCCAGCACTTCTATTGCACGTGTGCAATAGGAGAGGGTTGATGGAAAATCTTAGATCGGTCAGAGATTAAGAATGCAAATACAATCTGATGCTCATACCATTGACTTTACCACTTTTGTTGAAACAAAAAATATCTAAGATTTACACATGTATTCAAAAAAATAATGATCAGCTTCCCTAGGCGAACTGTATAGAAAAAGTCGCAAAAAATCCACGTTATATGAGTGAGAGACAAAAGTTGAGATGGTTGATACGTTGACAATCATGGACTGAATGAAATCGCCGCCGCATCGTTGGAGATATTGGAGAGACAGAGTGAGATGTGGCACTTATAAGCCGCACTATCAAATGATGTACATCGGCCTTTAGTAATCCATTTCTACAAGATCTCAATTGATGAAACATCCAAGGAGCTGCAGATTCGTCTCTTAGAAACCTTGTTTCATCTTTTACGGCGAAATCAATGGTTCTGGTACACATATATTCAGTATGCACCCTTACAAAACATGATAATTAGCACAAATAGGAATTACGGCTTTTCAGGAGTCCACTTAAGTCGTTTTGAAGTTAGGACACCATTGTTGAATGTTTTTATTATTGCTTCTCTGTGATGTCATTCTTGAAGGGCAAAATTAAATAAATTGGTCATATAATACTTAATAATGAGTAGAATATTGAGAAAAATTATCTGTTCTGTGTTTAATGTAATAAAAAGGTTCATTATTATTTTATAACAAAAACTTCAAAACGGTAACTAACGATCTCGATCTCCATGACTCATCACAAGGTGAAGTTCCAATTTGCTTGGGTACTGACCGCATTCATTCATCGCTTTCTCCAGTTCAGACATCGTTATGAATCCATCGTTGTTTTGATCAAAAAATTTGAATGCCTTTTTATATTCTAGAATGATTTGACATAGAAATTGTTCAGTATTTGAATAGTCTTTCATTAACATAACAAATTGTGGTTTTCCGGTACTTTAACCCGAATATCTCAGACGACCGTGTGCATCTACTGTGGTTTCAATTAATTAACATACTAAAAAATTCTAAGTGGTGATATGATAAGCTGTCAGCATACACCCTATAATGAGTTTTTTCTTTCAGGTCGTCGTCGACGGTACGACGGTAATTAAGCTTTCAACTACTCCATGTGATCTTCGTAGAAATATTCTAATTTTCTTCTAACTACTGTAATGTTATAACGGCACAATTTTTATATCCCACGTTACTGACTCATTTACATAACCTATTATAATTTATGGAAAATAAATAAATTACTATGAATATTAATTCTAATTCATTTCAATAAAAATTGTTAAACAGAAAAGCATAGCATTACTTACCTTCAATTATACCTTTTCTACTAAGTGTAGACTCGTCCTATAAGTACGTTTGATTTATTAATTACAATATTTAATTGTTTTGAGGTATTCAGAATAAGTGAAAAGTTTTCAATATACCTGTTCAGTTTGATTTAACTGATGTATTTTTTTCTTTTTGTTTCTATCATGTCGAGCAGCCTATATGTAGCTAATTATAGTAGTCACCATAATAATTTCTGTTTAAAACAAATGTAAAAAAGTTTTGAGTTATTGTCGTATACTGAAAAATTACGTAAAGCCAACAAAGAGAAAGCGTTAAAATTAGAACAATACTAAAAAAATTACTCAAAAACATAATTCAAAGTCTAACAAAAAAAAAAATTCACAAGTAAAAGAGTTACTTGAAGAAACTTTTTAACTTACAGAATGTGTTTTATTGGTAGGAAACATTTCTATTGACGTCGGAACAACGTTAAATTTGAAGGAGTGGCCATGACAGCAATCGCAACTCTACACAATTTCGCCTAAATGTAGTAATTTTTTTTTACAATACATCAGAACTATTAATAAAAATCAAGAGAAAAACTGAAATTGAAGCACATCATATCGGCAATGAAGCATAGATGGATAGATAATTAATGGTTGATTGAAATGAAAATTTCTCATATGAAACATATTGCATTTTTATTGTATAATAAATAATCAACCATATTCAAATGTTAAATTTGCATATTTGATTTAAAATGAAACTTCAACAAATATTGCAAGCGAATCACATACATAGCTTAACTTTCAGTTTTGATCATTTATTTTCTTATGAGCGAGCTTTCTTTGAGAATGATGATTTATTTGAAGCTCTATAACGGTTTTAAAAAAATTCTACTAAGACCGTTCTCAGCTTAAATCCAAAATCTACTGGGTTTCAAACAAAAGTTGAAGCTTTTGTTATTCAACAGCCTATATCATTTTAAGCGCTTCATTGGTCTTTTTTTCTTAAATCAGTAATGCTGAAGATGAACAATCTTGTCTACCTCTATATTCATAATGCGTTAAATTCATATAAACGAGTTTATGAACAGTTTAAAATTTTGACCACCGAAAATATCAATAGAAAGCTAGACC
The DNA here is from genome assembly GCA_000816705.1 of Dictyocaulus viviparus. Classification (NCBI taxonomy): domain Eukaryota; kingdom Metazoa; phylum Nematoda; class Chromadorea; order Rhabditida; family Metastrongylidae; genus Dictyocaulus; species Dictyocaulus viviparus. The sequence continues at coordinate 24,006 of KN716981.1, read as the reverse complement.
AGTTAGATTTTTTATTTTTGAGCTACATATGATGTAATTTAAATGATAGACATTATGTTAAATAAATGTTTGAATATAAATGATTTTTAATCATGGAAAAAAGAATATCATGGGTAACTTATTATTTCAGAAGTAAAGGAACACTACGAACCATTAATTCTTATTATTCCACCTTAGTCAAATGTTACTCCTGTTGATTAGTCGTTTCTATTGTTCCTTTGTTTTTCTTACTGACGTATGCCCATGCCTTTCAAGCATTGAGTGAAAAGCAACGTAACAATCCGAATCTCATTCAACAAAAGACAATTATATTTTGGAATACGTCGTGGATTCGTTCTATTCATCTTCCTCACTGATTTCTCAACTGTAGAGGAAACGTTTTGGAGTAGTTAAGGATTTTTAGCGCTTACGTCAATAAAGGACTATTCAATAAAATGTGCGCTATTTCTTTAGTTGGACAAAATAGAACTTATTTGAGGAATTAGTACCGAATTCTTAAATATTAATTTACACAAATTATCAACAAGTTATTAGTATTCATTGAAAAACTGTCGTAGATTAGAACACATCATATCGATGTAAATGTATACCATTGTCAAATGCAAAATAAAAAAAATTTATTTATATTGTTGACGATTTCTTATTTCTTCCACGTTGGAACCGATCGCAGCTTATGGCGACTGTTTTCTTTCAAATTGTTGAAATCAACCAACTAAAGCATTTTTTCAGTCCCTTTAAATCGAGTTATGTGAATCTATTCACGAATGGACATTTATCACATAACAAAACCTTCAGAAGCAGTACTGTTGCTTCTTGATGTGTTATGAGGTTGAGGCCAGCATTCGGTTTTCAAGGTCCGACTAATCATTAAGAATCAGAATAGCTGACTTTTAGCGAAACGTTGCATTTTTGCATATTAACATTCCTTTAAACTCAATAGAACTAACTCATCAAGGTTTTTCACTATAATTTTTGTTAAGCTGATACAACTTCGTTCAATTATTCATTCAAAATGGTCAATTTTTAGAAAATTTCAGCTATCGAGACAAATCTTACCGAGGTTAAAATGGCGCTGATATGAAGGACAAAAACCTAAATAATTTCATGCCACATCAACTTCTATGAAGCAGTTATAGAGCTGCTGTCTTGATATTAAAGCTTCAAATCAAAACGCTTTACTTTCATTGATATTTGAAGAAATAAAAGTATTTATTGGTGTCTCATTTGTGCAATTTATGAAAAGATATAAGCATTGAAAAAAAAGATCAAAAATCTTTGTTGTAGAATAAAAGTAAAGCATTTATCAAGAAGTAAATACATATACAATGTTCTGTATCAAAAATTACTTAAATTTTCATGATGTTTCATATTTTGTGGAACTAGTTTTAATACATTGTATTGGCCCATAAAATTCCATATATTATGCAAGCATTGTTTCAAAACGGTATCTTCGTCTAGCTGAACACGATTACCTATGGAGACACACTTTATTGGACTATCACTTGATAATATCTATAGATTAATAATTTTTGATTAGGTTCTGTATCTACCTCAATACCAGCTCATTGAACGACAGCATTACGCATTAGGATCTAACCGCAATAGTGACAATTTATTGATACTCATTTTAATATAGAAGGTGTGCTGAGTGTTTATTTTTTTTCGCACATAATGAACATATGTGACTTGTTCGTGGAAAGCTCCATTGTGCTTCAGTAGCCGAACAGCTTGCATTGCTACCGATTTCGTAAATTCCACCCAGTATTGGCAATTGCTTTGCCTACAAGCTACCAGATGAAATAGCAAGTAATTTTCTTAGTAGGTTTAAGGTGAATTCAACAAGAGAATGTCATTATGTTTTGTCCATATTAAACCTTCTTATAATCCACTTGTAGCGCAGTATTTGACACGTCGACAAATTGAACTAATATATGTCACACTAACTAAATTATATCGTGAATTTTTTCGTGCTAGAAACTGTTAACACCAAGAAATCGATAAACGGCGACTAGACTTAGACATTTGTTTGACACAGTAAATCACTTGGACGAGTTTCACGAGGAATTTTTATTACAAATGCGTGAAATATTCGGTAAAATAACGATGTATACTTTCTCTGTTTTTTCGCAAAACATATGAGAATCGTTAACATCCCGTTGAATCGATAATGTGTAACGGCATCATATAGTAAAACGTTCTTCAGTTTTGACTATTAACCGTTGAGCTTCTTTCACCGTTTGCACATGGTATGTATTTTTATACTATTTTCTTTTTATTCAGTTTGAAATTATCACAGTGGTAATAGTCAATATCTAGCATTTTTTTAGCTCTGCTATGATATTCATTTACATTTTATACAAGTTCCAGTAAAACAGCCAAAAGTACATGAGTCGTATGATATTGATTGCATTCATTTCATTTGTGAGTTCTATTTTTTCTTTGTTATTCTTTATGATGGTTCACTAATGGATGAAGTAGCTATCCCATTTTTCGTATACGTTTATAGCAAGGTTCGTAATTGACTTCATACAAAATGCAGTCGATAATTTCATCATTGGTCACCAGCATTTGTACAGGTACCTACCTAATCTGTTGTTTTTAGCGAATTTTCCACCATAGTATTATTTTTATCATCACTTTCATTCTTGTTTACTGTAAGGCGGTGTTCTTCCTTTTTTGTTCTATTCCTTTGTAGTAAAACTCATCATCTTATGTTTATTTTTAGTATCAAACACCTAAGCTCCCATCGACTCATTTATCCGAGCTCTGTGACAGTCCATGAAAGCGTTGCAGATTTTGAATTTCTATTGGTGGAGATCAGGTCCAGAATTTTATTTCTTCTTCTATGTTTCTTGGCTATAGATTTCCATACTGCTGATGGAAATGTTTATTTCAATTAATTTTCTAGAAAGCAGAAGGGATTTCACGTATGTTTTTTACGTACCAACACAACAATTGAAATTCAACATTTTTTTGAACGTAACGTCGTAGTAGCACTTCTTCCTGACTTGAATGGACTTCATTATAAAAAGGTCCTATCGAACGGATTGTGCAAAGAGTTGATTGCACTCGGACGTGGAGTCGGAGCAGCACTTCATGAAATTGGGCACATGGTAAGCAATTTTATTTCATGAAAAGTTGTGAACTATGACTGTTGCAATCTAATTGTGCCATGAATAGAATTGCATTAATTGAGTTCCGTTAACCTTTATATAAATATTTTCCTACACATACTATGATTCTTATCACCTTGTAATTTCGTATTCTACATTTCTCGAATTTATGGCATCACTTGAATAGTGGTTTATTTTTCAAATATTAAGTTTTGACAAAATTTGCTGGGTTCGTACTTTTTTCTCTACGTAACGTATTTCAGTTCGGTGCATTTCATTCTGTTAACGGAATTATGAGCCAGCAAGTAAATGCCATTGGGTATGTTGGAATTAAATCTAAACTGCTCTTCTTTTAATAGAACAGACAAATCTTTGTACCATTGATGTAAAAAGGAATTTTGATACCGAGACAATGTATACGATGTAGCATAGATTTTAGGTTACTCAATGTCAATGCTGGTGATCTGGAAACCGAGTCTCAGAACTGCTTTTTCGATAATTATTCTCTCTGTGTATTTGCACACAGTCCGTTTTTCAATCGCATCCTAACTTCCGAACCATCTCCAGTACTTTTCAAGATATCAGATCGAGAAATACATCTGAAGTGCAATAGTGGGATCTTTCTTATTGTTATTATTCATAGGTTAGCAAACGTTCTATAAACAATAAGCGATGTTTTGATAGTTACCGGTTTTTGGTCCAATTCAGAACTAAGTATTACGACTTGAAAACGTTTGATGCATTGTTGACGTCTGTGACTCTCCATGTAGATGAACAATGTTGGGACCTCATACAAGTGTACAATGGCAACTGCCAGGTAAATAGCATAATGAAGTAGATTTCAGGACTTTAATGTGATTTGTACTCTTTCCTATTAAACATGTTAAATACTGTTAAAATGTCGCATTTCATGTATAATTATTTATCAGCATTTGTCGCACTGGCGACATTTTCAAGAAACTCGCCAATAGAAAACTCAATGAACAAAGTAAAAAGCTAGGAAACACGAAACTGACTGATGGGAAGATGAAAATGATAGGAGGTTGGGCATAGAATCATGGTTAGTACTGTTACTCCTCATATTACACTACTCTGGAGACCATAAGATGCCTTTTGTGTTTCGGTAAATTTACGTTTATATTACAAAGAAAAGTATGACGGCTGATACAACATTAGCATTGGGATGAGAGAATCATACTTCACTGGAAAAGATTGCATAGCAGAAATCATAATTACTACACTCTGAGAGAGAAACGTTTACGCGTTGTTTCTAGTCTAGTCGACATTCTGCTTGTTATCATCGACAACCATGAAGAGTTTTTGACAAAAAACTGTGAAGCTAGCTGAAATTTGATAAAATGAACATACAATATCGTTAACATCGCAAATATCAACTAACGCATAATAACTCACTTGTTATGGTATCGATGCAGTGTGGTTTACTCTTCCACGCTATGAAAACCAAGTAGATAGGTACTCCCGTAAGCATAATAAGTAGGCCGATCGCTGTAACACCCATTTATTGATTCATTGCGAAAAAAATCATTTCCTTTAGAGCTTTGAGGGATTCACCTGTATCTTTTGGAGCACCAACAATGGGAATGAAAACCAATGCACAACACCCCAAAAAGAAAAGAACGGGAAAGATCAAATTGACCTAAAAACTACAATGTATGCATATTGCACTTACTAATTTACAACAATAAAACAAATGATGAAACTATCAGGATATAGTAAACAGTGAAGACCTTGATGGGTCTGGTAGCATCAGGCATTGTTTTTCTGAGCCAAAAGAGCGCGGCAGTAGCTGCTCCAATGGCTAGCCAATAGCTGATTTGGATGTAATTGATTAGTGAGAATATGTTATCAGATAGTGTCAAATAGGCAAGTGATAAAATCCCCTGGAAAGGTTTTTGAGTGAACCATAGCTGAAATTTTAATAGTAGATAATATTCATAAGTCTTACAGTAAAAACAACAGCAGGTATGGGAGTCCTAGTACTCTTATTGATCATTGTCAATATTTGAGGCATATGTCCTTCACGCGCCCCAACGAAAAACAATCTAAAAATTCTCTGAAATCTTTGTTTCAATAAAGACGTTTTAGTTGTTTATCATACACATCCGTAATTTGTGCTTCAAATACTCACCGTGAACTAGTGAATATTACGCCGTTAGCAGATCCAATTGTTGAGCATGCAACGAAAATTGGCATGATAAACGCGAAACTACCGTACATTTTCTCCGCGAACAACTTAAACCAATTTTATGGATGTGTAAGTAGATAAGAATGCTAAGACATAGTTGGGAATATCTCATACAAACCACAGCGACGGCAGGACTTGCAAGCATTTCATCAGGGGATATAACAGTGTAAAGTGCAATGTTCGTCAAAGTGTAAATGATGGTAACAGTAGTACACGATATGGCGATTGCAAGAGGAAGATTCCTGAATACGAGAATGATACGAAGAGAAAAAAAAACAAGATAAGACAAACACACCTTCTTGGGTTTTGAAGTTCCTCAACGATAAAGTTGAGATAGTTCCAACCTTGATATGCGAACAAACCAGAATAAAAGGCTAGCGATGCGGTTTTGAAATCACGTGCTGTGTTCTCGAATATATTTTCAAAAGATTCATAATACTGCGGTTTGCCTACAAACAAAATCCGAAACAATGAGATGTAGTATAATAACCAGATAACCTTGTTAAGTTACCAGTAAGAAGAAGAATCGCTCCTGTCACGATAATCATTAGTAAAGCGAAAACTTTCGCCACCGTAAAGAAATCTTGAACAAAGGTAGCAAGCCGTACAGAAATGGAATTGATAGCCGTTAAAAGAACTGCAAACAATAGGAATTACGTGGAAAAACGTACACCTAAACCTCAAAGTATGATAAGAGAGAAAAATCTTGTTGAGGATTGTGAATGACAAACCCACCTAAAAGGGAAGCAGCGAGCAACTGGATACTACCAGCAGGAGGATCACATTCCGGATAAAATGGACGCAACATATAAATTGCAAATGTAAGTGCAACTATTGTCGCAGTACATGGCCTGTAATAAATGCCTGATGGAACAATCTATTTGTTGTGGTGAAGAAAATAAAGATGTAAAATCACAGTATGGAACGTTTATAGCTTATAAAACTATCTAATTCGATAATCATAAAACATTCGCTGGAACCTATAAGCTCTTTGTGTATCGGAAACACCAGATTTTTCTTCGTAAAAGGTAATGAATGACAAAATCAAAGCTGCACTAGACAATAATTTGAATTCAAATTTGGCCTTTTCCCTTATAAAACTCTCGTATTTTGAACGCTTAAGAACTCAAATATTTGGAGGCTTTTGTAGCGATAACGTAGATGTATATTTCACGACCACTTTGCATCACTTATAAACATATCTGAGAAATACTGTTGCACTACATCAATCAAATACCACATTCATGTTAAAAACTTAGAACACCCTATATCAGACTAACCTGACGACTATGCTTTCTATCCACAACCTAACAAATGCCAAAAATGACCCGAAAGCTTCCATAATGTATGCATAATCTCCACCGGACTTATGAATAAGTGTTCCTAATTCAGCGTAGCAATAAGCACCAATACCAGCGAAAACTCCACACAAGACCCAAACGATCAATGAAAGCCCAACCGAACCCGCTTCTGAATAAAAATTTATCAGTCAGCCAGAATAAATACAAGTCATCCACATTTGGATACTCACTTTCTTGAACACCAGTAGGACTAACGAAAATTCCTGATCCAATAATACAGCCGACAATTATAGAAACTCCATTAAACAATGTCAGTGACTTGGCTAGCCCTCTTCCATCATCCTAAAGACTTAGCATTTTATTAAATTGTAAGAACATTAACAATCTGCGATATCCATTACTCTCATGTAAAAATGGATATTAGTATTTGTAAATTTACATACTTCTATGTTGTTGTACGTCATTAAACATCCGTAAGCATACTGCACTAAAGTCACTGTGACGCAGAAGCTTAACCTTTGGCACAAACGTTCAGCGTCAATGTTATAGCACGATAAATCTCGATAGCTACATTTATTCATTAATCGACAGGAAATCTTAGACTGATGTATGCAACACCTTCAAACATTCGCACACAAGCTTTTAGGAAACGAAAAATTCATAATATAATAATTAATGGAAAACCACCATGAAATAAATGTAGTGGCAACACCAATCACGTTTAAAAATCACCTTCAAAAATTGGTAATATAACGGACATTCACGCACATGTTTGTAACCATATGTTTTCAGAAACTTCGAAATTCACTAACCACATCTTTGAGTCGATCTGCAGGCTTTAGCGGTTCGGTTTCTACACTGGCCATCTAAATTTATCCTACGGTCTATAACACAAAAATGCGACAACGCAAATGGCGAAGAGCTTTAAAAACGCTGACGCGGATTGCGGATTAACTCTCTAGCGCGTTTTCCGCAGAATAATGGATATCCGCCTGTGAATAAATGAAAACTATTATTATAGCGTTACAGTGGTGCGTTTAAGAATTTTATTTTTAGAGAAGACTTCGGAAATACGAAGTAGCAAACAAATATTTTGAAATGAACCAATTGATAAAAGAATTACAGGTGACTTTTATATATAAAGTTTCTATCTTACAAAATTAATCCAACATGTTGAGCAAAAAATCCTACCCATATTCGGTCTTATAAATTGAAATTAAAAAAGCTAAGAGGATGTCGTACCAAGCTACAACGAATATGGCTAACAGCAATTACATTAGCAAATGCTCTTACTTGTAATATTGACAGCAGTCGTTAATGATTCATTCTAGTGCCGTAAAAGAGCTGTGGTAACATGTGTATGCGCAATTATTTAGAACATTAAGATTAATTGATTCAATGGAAAGATAGAAAATTTGCATAGATTTTGACTAGTTTGATCCGTTCCGAGAAGCAATTCTGTTTTAGTCATCTTGAAGGTGATATGAAATGTTGAAGAGCTTTTCATACACTGAAATCAACAAAGTATATTCTCAGCTACTCGAGTTTCCTAATTACAGCTGTTTCGAAACTGAAATGATTCATATTCTTGTCACTTGTCAACAAAATCTCGTATTCTTTTAAGGTTCAGAATTCGAATAAGAAATGTCAGGTAGAGGAGAATCGCTCAATCATAAGAAATTATTTATATAAAAGTCTGTTATTTTTATAAATAATATACACTCATTACCTCTTGCAATGTACGACGAGATCGAATGGCATAGGTATATTAAGAATAGATCAAATGTAAAGGTTGAATAAGTTTTAAACTGTAGATTTATAAAATAAAAATTGCTCAAATGTAAATAATATCTGCCAATAAAAGTCGATCTCACAATTCCAAGCCAGCAGACTTATATTCAATAAAAATCTATAAATATTTACAGCTATAGTATGATTATTGAATATATTATTGAATTTTAAATGAGGTTACTCGAAGAAACGACAATTAGTGAGAAAGAGTTCCTTCAGATAAGCAAAATGAAGTCCAATTCTGTAATGTAATTGATGTAACATCTGCAGTGTTAACTGTGCAACGTATGGTAAGGTGTAATCATGCAGAAATAGTCTTGTGATTGATGAGTTCTGTTAGCAGATGTTGTCGTTCAAGATGTTTATTCAGTCAACTATTCCGTTCCCTGCACATAAAAAATCATCGGATTCTCACTTTCCTTGAAATATGGACGCGTAGTTTCGTACGACTTGTTTGTCTCAATCCTAACACCTCGATTATAACGTAGTCGATTGCTGAATGTCTTTAATTTTCTGACACACGTGGCAATTTGGTCATAAGGCGGATCGCTTTTGCTTTCATATCATTAAATCATACAATTTCACTTAATCAAACTTCCACCCTTATTTCTTCATTAATGCGATCCTCTGCGACGTAGATGAGTACGAAAAACAAAAAATAGCGTTTATCAATCCGTTCAGAATTTTGTAGAAGCCATGTGCCCCAACATTCGATATTTGATTACTAGTCATTCCGTTTGCTTGTATATCATAGTATATTACTTCTATTTCAATTATAATTGTCAATAATTGCTATTATAATGATGTTTTTATAAACTGTCTGTAGGTTCGTCTCCAAACGATTTATTTTTTTTTTCATTTCATTATAAATAAAAAAATAAGTATAAATACGTCAGTGATGGAGGATGTTCTTATGTAAATCTCACTAGGATTATCAATAAACTTCCTTCTATTGTGCTTTGATAAGCTGACACAGAGATGTTAAAATGCTTTCTTATGGTGCCCGTTGCTCCAATATCGCTTTTATCAGTGCCATGTTGATTAAGGACGGGTTGTACATGGCACAATCGCTGGACGTACTAAGCGAATACTCTATTGGGCTTCATCTATATCGCCTTGCGCCGTGTTGAATTCATGAGTTGAATAAATCGAGGATTTCTGACTCTGTCATGCACTTTTTCTGAAGGATACTTGTATAATAAACGCTTATTAAACTTTGATTTTTATGTTGCTTTGAACAGCTTTTTATCAAACAGTATCTATTAATAAATACATAATATGTCAATTTTTATGAAAAAAGAAAGCTATTTTGAGTAGATATCGTTTAGGTAAAGGTGATATTTTTGAGAGGTTATTAAGAGCAATGAAAATTCATGTAAATATAACCAGTTAGCTTTTAAAACGACTATAATACGTAATGATCGATGTTGTAAGTTCATTAATTATCGTGTAAATCAAAAACAGCAGTTTTTATACTGACTGAAATAAAAATAACAGAAATTAAGGCGAAAATAGCGTAATCATAAATTCAATCGAACGACAATCTGGTACCGCTTCATTGAATCTACTTAGAAATATGAATATGAAAACGACTTCAGTGTAGGAACTAGTCGAAAATTTAACGATTATGATAAATTTTCTATTTAATATAATGGTGACATCAGTGAATAATAAAAAAAACTCAATGCGATGGTGCTGTGGATAAGATTTTTTACCCATTGAATTCATTTACATCGAATATAGCAGTTTTTCATTGGAAATAAAAATATTCTACGAAAATGATAACTATTGTGAAAACTTAAAGAAATTTTCCTTATACCACTGTTAAATTCTTTAGTAAGTCCTTTAAAATTATAACATTACCCTTATACATAGTAAATTATGGATTTTTGGCAAAGCACAAGATATTATGGTGGTAGTCACCGATTTCTACAAAAGCGTCATCTACCACCAATTCACCTATAATTTTTGTTAGAGAGCTTCTACTCATCTACTGATTCTAGTTAATGAATAATGATCTACTGATTCTAGTTAATGAATAAAATTTCCCAATGTTAAACGTTAAATTTAACATAAATCAAAAGCTAATAGAAAAAAAACGCACAAACTCAAAAGAAAAGATTGATACTTAGGATAAGTAAGTTATTCATGCACTTTCTAGAGTCATACTCATAATGATAAGCTTAAAAGCGATACACTCTATGAATATTGTATTGAATGAGTCGAATTTGAATTGATGTGTGTCATATAACTCATCGGAAAACATATGGTGATGGCATTTCGCGTTGCGGATTATATTGTGTGCCGAACTTCTAAAACAAACCATCTCTACTCTATTTTTGAGATGAAAAAAAATTAGTTACGAATCGATAGTTTAACAAATAAGCAGAAAAAAAGGTAATTTGGAAAGAAATATGTGCACAGAAATTAGCCATTCTAAGTGTTTCCTTGTCAAAAAACATATATTTAAGTACAATTGTCCATTATACTTTGATTTCCAATCGGAAATATTATTTTGTTAAAAATTTCCTAAATCACTGAAGCTATATATATTGATTTCCTGATACTGCTTTGTCACTATATGCTACATGTACGTGTTGATTAAATGAAAGAACAAAATAAATATTAATAGATGATGGAATTAGTAATAAATTGGTTTTCTTGAATTAAAAGTACGTCAGTATTGTAATGATGGCCTTATCAGTTCTAATAATGTACACTAGATTGAAGAAATATGGTAACAAAATGATAGAACGAAAGATAAGTTAACGATAATATGATGACTGCCGAATGGATCAGCTGCACTTCGGTACTCATTAGACTTTATCGATTTACTAAAACATAATAACTTTTGTTTGTGACTATTGGATTATATCTTACAGCTTGATATTTACTGCAGAAATGTGAATACGTGAATAGGAAGTTTTTAGTAGGAAGGAAAATGACAGACAACTGAACTTTTGTGTAGTTTCATCAAATTTAAAAGGATGTATGGTAGTCTTAACATGGCACATTTCTTAAGCTAACCTTAATTATATGTTATAGAAATAAGATATAAAATTATGAGATGGTGCGAAAGCTTATTCATAACGACTAGAAGTAGAGAAGATATCAGCTGTTAATGACGGTTCTGTAGTTTATGATTTCTGAAAAGTTACTGTAACTCTACCCTACTCTATGGAACATTTGTTTTATAGATTGATACTTAACTAAATCTCTACAGCTGATTATGATTAAGGATTTTTTGAAGCAAAATTTTCTCAGATTTACCACTTAGAATTAAAAACTAGAAATTTTTACAAAGTGTCATGAGAGCGGATTGATCAATTTAATTCCCTCCGTAAAGCGTTTATTGCCTACTTTCAGCGAGAATCAATGAATGATTAATGAATGGTAAATGAAATTGTAGGCTTAATTGTCTTTTTCTGCGGAATCCCCTAAACTGTCGTTTGAAATAAAAATCGATAAGCATACTAAGTCGTAGGTGAAATAAAGCGACGAGATGAGAATAAATATCAGCGCAGACGATATTTGAATAGACTTCAACTCGGTTTGATATTGATAGAGAAATTACGATTCTCTAGAAATTTCCAAGAATTTGAAGAAGGAATAGAAGCTTTTGGTTTATTTTTACGCTTCTCCTTTCCGGGTGTCGCCAAATAAATGTTCAATATACTGCCATGTATCTAAATGTGTAAAGAGAGGAGATAGATACTTTCAATAGCGATTTTACTGTATTTTAAATATTAGTTATACTACTGGTATTTCACTCTTAACACTATACTACACCATATACGTTGATGGTTCTTTTTAACACTGACAGTAATCCGGTCTACATTTGACTGGATCAGTAGAATTTATGGGAGTAAAATAAAAAATACTACTTCAAAAACATATACACTTTTAAAGACAATACTTTTAGAAAAAAAATCTAGGTAAAATTTTAAATTTTAATCAATATTGAAAAGTTTCAATGGTCATTTTGTTTCCGTTTTCAGAAAAAATATATGAAATTGTGCACCGAATTTTTGAATAACAGAGAGGGAGAGGGGAGGAACATCAGATCAATACTGAGTGCTAACCAGTGTATGACCGAAAAAAGGGAGAGATGGCAGTAGAGGGAGAGTGAACATAGGTAACGAAAAAAAAAAACATGATATTATACAGAGTCAGAGAGAGATAGAAAAAGTGGTAGGGAAATAGGAAAAAGAGAGTAGGATAAAGAGTATTGAAAGATTAAAATGAATGAAAGGAAAGGCTACAGAAAAAAGTTAATCACTTTGCATTTGCACGTCTCACTTTCTATCACATTATATGTATTGTTTTATTTTTCAACATGTAATGAAACACGCTCAAATTCCAGGAATTTCCGCGTGGAACCACCACTGAATTCTTGTGTACAACATTTTGCGGTTTATGATGTCCACAATCTTGACACATTCCTCACCAAGTGATATCACCACGCTATCTTACCTTAACATTTCTTTTTATATGGATATTAATCATGTACATAATAATTGTATATTGATGATCTTAAGAAGAACACATAAAAACAGGTGCCTTTTTTTAAAACTATAAAAGCATTGTTTTCCTATATGAATCATAATGGAAAAAAAAAATTTTTATCTAGAAATCAACGTTGTTTTACGATCAACAATACTTAATGATAATCACTGGTACCATTACAGTGAAACGTCAACATGCGAATTCACAAATAAATTGTATAATGAATGCGTCACACACAAGTAGTGATCAAAAAGTACGGTTAAATTCATGAGAAGCATTGCTTTTCCGTCCTCATATGCGAGTATATAGAGTAACAATAACTCATTGGCATAAATTACAACAACAAAATCAAAATAAAAAACAACAATGAACAATTTGTGATTACTGATTTAATATCTCAATTAAGAGTTATCTCAATATCTCGTCTGTGGTTGTCCGAACAAACCTCTACCGAAATTCTAAAAATAATATATACTATTAGAATAATCCAATATTAAAATAAGCTAATGACGTAACACAATTTTTTTGAATGATTTATTGTAATTAAAGTGAGATTTCTGTTCATTTACTGAATTCCAATAGTAATTTTGATCATGTTCTAGCATCCTCCCAAGCGCTTTACAGTCTCATAGGGGCTGGAAGCTATTCCTAAGACATTTCCACCTTTCATAGAGACCTCTCTACCCTATTCCATCTTACACTAGTTACCGGCAAACCTGTCAAAAGTCACCATCGGTTTTGTGAAATCATTAGATGGTAATATTATTTGTTACAAAACAGTCTATGATTGCCTTTCTGAAGTCAATCTGTGGAGATATTCGTCTATGTCTATATCAGCACTCAAGAGATATACACTGCCTAAAGATGCAAATACAAGCTCGTCGCAATGTTTCGTATGACGAGATTCCAATGACTATTAAGTCGAGCGTAAAGAAAAGAAAACTGCTTAATTTAGAGCAAATCTCAAGAAATATGTCATCAGAAATCAATTAAAAAAATTGCCGTCAAAACAATGTGGAGACTGCTCATTATTCTACATCTATAACACCAAAAGGCCTCTTTAAATAGCGATCTTTACACAATTCCTGAGACAGCTGGTCGCTTTCAATTTTCTGTAATCGCCCTATAATAGACGAAATGTAGGAAACCGACCTATTGTGGCGGAACACGTGTCATTCATAGAAAGAAACATTAATTACAAGAAACAACAAACATGTCGGAAGTGTAGGCATTGTCATATATTCATTCTTCCTTCTGGTTCTTCCATACAAAATGCTCATCACGCTTGTCATTCACCGTTTTAACTTTCCAAATGAAAGGCAACACTATCAACTGCAACTCACCAACTTGTAGATCTGATGAGGGCAAATTGGATGTGTTTTACCTTAAGATGAGCGAAGAAATTTATGAAGAAGTATCGTTCTATACATTTGTGGTTGGCGGCTTTGATGCAAGACTACCACTGAATGACGAAAATGAATACAGCACAGAAAAATGTGAAATGTTAGAACGAAAAGGGAACCAAAAACCAATAAGACTCCTGCACGTGCAAAACTCCTGAAAGTCCGCCACAGGCGCAGTTCGATGAAATTATGAGAAAAAGATGGTGCAATTTTAAAACTGCTAGATTGTGAAACGAATCAGAGAGCTGTCTTCTTGGTGTGAGCAACCGACTCAGCAATAAGTTAAATAAGAATTTCTATTTCCCAATGAAAGCTGAAAGCCGGTGTATAACAAGAGTATTCTAAATAAAAGTTTTTTATATAGCTGGCAGATAAAAGAAAACCTGATCAAAATCCACAAGTTACTCATCGGAGGCTTCAAATTCCATTTCAAAACCGCTTCAGTTCTTCCGCAAAGATTCGGAACATATCTCAATTACCACCAACGAATTTTGTAGAAAGCGAAGGAAAATGAACCTCGGTAATGCTGTAACGCATTTTAACAGGGATAATGATTAATATCAGCTGTGATATAGCTCTGCAATAAGATATGCTTGGGTATAAACAGATCAAGGTGCTGGAAGCAGCAGAAAACGACTTAGCCTAAGGAAGTCCCGACGGAATCTTGGCAGTAACGATGTTTAGCTAGTCGCTCTGACGATTACTCTATTTTTCTAAAATCAATCATAATGAGGAATGAAATGGCATATTTCAAAGCCAAACAACTAACTATTCGAATGGAAATGACGTCATTCTGCAACAACTGTGGAAAGCGCATAAACAAGCGTCTAATAAGGCCCCATTGTCATGTCGGTCTTTACCTCTTAGTTGCTTACCTGGGCAAATTTTTCAAAGCATTTGATGAAGGTGAGCACGCAGTATGAAGGTTAATAGAGCATCGATAATATGGGGAATTTTCATCTTATCCTCTAAATTTTTTTTATTTTGTGTGATAATGAATATTTTTTTTTGCTTTTTATCAGTTATTTACACTCTCAATAAATATTCTTTTGAAGTCGTTCTCACAACTACACAGATAAAATTAAATTTTGCTTTGATCAGTGCGGCATGCGCCTGCGTGTTCAACGGGGTACTTTAGAGATGGTTGAATGCGAGCCTTCACCAAATCAGTGCTGTTTGTCCCACCCAAATTTTTCTGGTACCAAATCACTGATCCCAGAGGGATAGCAAGCTTGATTGCTCCTGAGGCGGCAAGGAACTTGATTGGGGCCTGCGTATCATAACAGGACCTCCATCATTGCGATACGCGCTGCCAGTGATAGTAATGTACATAATTGTAATATGCAATCTGTGTTACTATATTATGTAAAAAACAGATATAAAATACAAAAATAGCATTTATTTTTTATTTTACTTTCCCATTATTAATTTGAATAAATTTGCATATTATTGCTAAGCATTACTAATAGTTTTTTTACTTACCCTTTTTACATATTTTGAATTATATACTTAACATAGAGAAGAAAGTGGTGGAGGTGCCGCAGCGACACGCCAGCCCGAATCACTTCGCGGTCGCACCCCAAGCCTACCAAGCTCGCCATCCCTTCAGGGTCGGTAAATTGGTACCAGAGAAACCTGGGTAAGATGACTGACACTGAATTGGTGAAGAGTTGTCAACTCAAGTGATGTCTAGACCAGGCACGCATTCAACCACCTCCACGATATCACGTTGAACATGAATGCGGGGGCGCATCCTGCCACAAGGTACTGATCACCGACAACAATTATACTTAGGATCAATATTCATTGTTTGCTTATGGCTTGTTTTCCTTTATTTAAATCTCTCAACTATTACTATTCATTGATGTTAAAAGTTGTTTTTATCTAACCTATGTGGTGTTTTTTAGTACTATTTTTCAATGAGATTTATGCACTCACTGATTATTTAACTGCATAGGTTTAAATGCCTATTAATAGTAAGTGTTTTTGTTATTCTAATTTTTTTAAATTTACTAACACTTTCGCTTAGTTCAATTTAATAAATTCTCTAAAATTTTTTCATTTAAAGCTTAAATATATAAGAATTAACTATAAATAAAATTAGATTCGACGCCGAAAATCATACCGGAAAATCGATCAAAAAATATTCTGTAAGAGATCGAATCGCTTTAAAGGTTGATAAAAAAAAATTTTAATACTTCTGATGATATGTTCAAATTTTATTGTTTTCACACGTGTTCGACATAGGTTCCGATATACGAAGTGCTCTTAGCTGAAATTTTGGACTAAGGAAATGGATGGAGACGATAAAAGGATCAAAGTTCTGTCTAAAATGTATCCATTTATTTCTAGCCCCTTGTTTGAAATGTATTTATTTTTTTATACAGTTATACAATCGTCGGGTTTTAGTATACTACTTTTATATAAAATTTAAATATATACGAACTATTCACAGAAAATAAATTAATACATTGAAAATTCTTATCATGTAATGTAGCACTGCTATAATGGAAGCATAAAAATATCGACAAGCTAAATTTCCTCAATGATAACTCCATCATATCATTGAGCAGTGAAGTAATAAAAAAAAAACTAGGTAAAGAATAGAAAATGTTAGATTTCAACGTGATAAATTAATGTTATTTTTTGAATCGCTAGTAAATCAGATTACTTCTGATAAATTGGATTTTTCATTTTTTTTTTGAATATTGATCAGATAGTTTTATAATATGGTGGGAAAAAAATTCTAGTTCAACCTGCACTAGTTGAGCGTCGCGTCCGAAATGGATTTGTTAAAGAACGCCTGCGTTCCTTTTTGGTGATTGTCGTTTGTGCTTCCCTGAATATCAGATTTAATTCAGCGGTTAAATGCTTTAGTAAAGGTATTTAGAAAATTAATTGGTGAATATTTTATGTAAGAAGCTTCGGATCTTAGCAAGTATGAAATTTTGATGACGACGTTTTCTATGAAATAATTTGAAAATATAATTAATTTTAAGCTTAATTCTTCAAGACGTCCATGGGTTACTTATTTTTAGTAGACTTGAACCCACCACGAATAGTAAAGCTAATTCTTCATTCAGCATATTATTTATCAATAATGAAAGATTAAAACCATAATTTCTCAAAATATATTGTATTATAAAAGAGGCATGAGGATGTTATCTTACGGAATATTCGGATGAAGTGCTGCATCCGCCAACATCTGTCTTCTCTCTGATAAAGCTCGCATTCGAAATGCTTCTTCCTTAAGTTTGAATGACTAACAGTTGATAGTAAAAAAATCAAAAATAAACAAGATAAATCAATATAAAAATAGTAAATCATCAAACCATCCAGTTTAAATTGAACTGATTATTCGACTTACTTTTTTTTTGCATTAAATTGAAGGAATGTACAAGTCAATAAATGGATAGGCAATTTCATATTATAATTT
>KN716980.1:0-22745 GCA_000816705.1 Dictyocaulus viviparus | reverse complement strand
ATATATGCATATATATATATATATATATATATATATGTATAATTTACCATTTTCCAGACAAGATTAGAACAGAACCCAGAGCATCTGAAGGATCTACCGCTAGTTCTTATTCAAACACTAGCTCTACTCTTCACACGTCACCTATCGGAATGCAAAGTTCAACTCAAGGGAAAACTAGCCGGATCGCGTTGCTGCACAAAAACGGAGATGTTCATGACATTGATAATTATCGTCCAATCTGCCTGTTGTATTCGTCTATCAACTTTTCACACAAGTCATCCTAAACAGGATTGGCAGAAGATTAGACGAAGAACAGCCACGTAAGCAATCAGGGTTTCGGAAAGAGTTTAGAAATGTTTTCACTGGTGCCACTCGACCTAATCGATGATAAACGTAATCCAGATAATATTTTCACCACCAATAAAATTCTCCTAACTTAATTCACAGGTCATAAATATTTCCACAAAACCTTTATCTCCCAAGTATAGTCAAAAAGGATTTGTTGAACTTATTCGAGCCCTTCTGAATTCTCTGATATTGTCAGAAAAGTATCTTGCAGCAACATTGTTTTAACGACATCGCCATCGAGCAAAGATGGTAGCCATGGGCGTGTCATGTGAGATGAGTCGAAAGCACTTAATTCGAATGTAATCACTTTCAATTAACTTCTACATATGTCAGTTCTTTCTTATGTTTCTTATAAAATGCAGTGACGTAAATGAGCTTTATTAATAGCTAACAGACCATAGAAACTGACACAACTTTACGACAGGCTCGATATGATTCTCATGCATTTGCGAATTGAGCGGAATTCAACCCCATGGATCAAGATAGGCGTGAATCATTATTTTCCTTTCTATTACCTTGTAAAACCAAAAGATGCAGGCGTTTTCAAAAGCCCAAGTTCAATGAAAACTAAGAATTATGAATATGTACAACTTCACGTGCGAAGAAACGATTTAGCATCTGTAATAAATCAGATAAGATTTAATAGCTTGAAAGAGATAGAAAGAAGAAAAGCATTAATCAAGTTTTTTTCAATTTAATAGAATAGTAGTGACACCAAAAGGGCGTGATGGCGCAGTGGTAGAGGTGCCGCAGTGACACGCCGGCCGATTCAGTTCGTGGCCGCCCCCAGGCCTACCAAGCCCGCCATCCCCCCGGGGTCGGTAAATTGGTACCAGAGGAGTCTGGGTTTTATAACTGGCACTGACTTGGTGAAGAGTGGTTAACTCAAGTCACTGTATAGACCAAGCACTCATTCAACCACCTCCACGATATCACGTTGAACATGAATACGTTGGCGCATCCCTTCTCAAGGGATCGATCAACGCCAAAGCTTGTCTTGTCTTATCTTAGTGATACAAAAAATCTTGGTTTCGTTTATTGATCACTTACTGTTCGAATGAAATATATATCACATACCTGAATGCACATAATGGCAGTGTATGACATCGAAACGAAAACGTCACAACCAGAAATCCACATAAGATAAGTGAGATTACGCTTCCGCAACCCCTAGAAAACCCTGTAATCTTCAATGTTAAGCAAATTCATTGTTTTCTTTTTGTATTATTGATTTTCAGTTATATATATATATTTTTGCTTAAATTCGTGAACGTGATGTTTATTCTGATGATGTGTCGTTTGAAAACAGTCTTTAATAATAAAAAAAAATTAAATGACACGTTCTCGCATGTGATCCGGTTTGAAAGTTAGCGATACAAGGATCAATGATAGTACTTTATTATTGAAGTCTCGACGCTAAATTAAATCCTTGATAATCCTATTATATTTCTACAGAGTCTGCATTTACTCAGCTCTTGGTATACTGATAAAGAATAAACACTCGTAAACACAATGTAGTGATATATGTGCATATCTGAATTTTTATAAGCCATATAATTTTTAGGTGTTTCGCTCTTCACCATATTTCTATAATTTCATCGATGTTACCACTGTAACGAGAGCATTATGATGAATTGATGTCATTAGTGAAGCTATCAGCTTCACTCTTCTTTTCTGTAACTTGCATAAACACTAATTTGAGCATGAAGACTATACATTTGAATATTTTGATCTGTTCTCCACGAGACCATAATCGCCCAGCGCCGGTATACCTTCTTGAATACTTATTGCAATCAAACGACGTTCATCAGAAAACACAGAAGTTACCAATAAGTTGCGAGGATCCTCATCAACGTTAACGTGAACATGGGTAAATGTGGGTAAATATATATATATATATATATATATAAGCGGCCAAGCACGCAGCTTTAAATGATTAGATGGGTCAAACACGTATGATGCGTATGAATGGAAACCGGTGGGCACTAGCTGTAAGTAATTCAACGATCCAAGTGGACGTCATTGTCATTGCAGGAATCTCGGTGGTCAGAGCTCGTCACAATGGCTCTAGAAAAGTATTATGATGTTCAGCGAGTCTCTGTTTGGAATGGATTCATTGGACTGCAATAGCACTTATATAAGCCAAAAATGAGATAATTAGGACATCACCTTGCCAAAACCAATTCTTAGTATTTTCAGACTCGTCATTGATCGCATTCTCATTGTGTTGAATAATAAATGTGCCCGTCACATTCCTCGCCAGTATTGTCAATGACGGTCTTTCTCCAAAAGCTAGCTAAGGAAGAATGCAAATGATGGTGTTAGTTTTGCATTTTTTACAAACTGTAGCTTTTCTCATCTACTTAGAAAGACATATCTGATACCATGGAGGCAGTAGTCCCACGCGTTCGAAACTTTGAGACAGCAGAAACAACTTTCAGGCAAAACCTTCTATCTACTATGACGTAGTTTACTTAGTTATAGTAATTTTTATTAGGAGACTTCCTTATGCATCGCAGGAATGAGCACAATTAGAGGAGTGATTCACCACATATCAACTTTTTCTCATAAAAAATATCCGATAATCGTTTATCCCGTTCCTTCCGTTCAAGTTCGTGAGGCTCAATGTAAATTTGTAAGCCGTTCTAGATGTATCATCTTTTCCGTTAAAATTTTCTATCTTCCTATAGAAGGTTTCGATTTCACTTTCCCCACAGTTTGAAGAACGAATTTATTTTTCCTCAAAGACACCTTTAATATGACCCTGTTTAGTTGAACTTGAGTTATATAGATTTCTATTTGTAGTATATATTTTAATGCTGAGAAGAAGATGGAGGAAAAATCGAGTATTGCAGTAATTGAATGTATTTGTGCAAATTTCTCGTAGGTGTGATTAGTTTTGTTCTAATGAGACGTCAATTTACTGTTAAAGCTCACGAATTAGTTATTTCTCTTTCTTTTCTAATCTTTTTAGACTACCGTTTATGAATATCCTCCTTTCGTCATTTTCAAGATTTTCTCAAATGAAACGAATTATATGAAAGCATAGTGCGAACAATCCATTTAGTCATTTCCCAGTCGTGAAGAGCGAAGGCATTGCCTATTGCAAAGTTGAAAACGAATGACAATCGAATTGGATCTCACTTCTGCTAGAATCACCGTCTGGCATGATCACATGTCTAATGTTAATGTTAAAGGTTCCAAGACACTCGTTTATCTTTCGCACTGTAGAGCAGAGGACCAGAGGACATTATAAAGGCCTTGATTACATTTATAAAGAAAATAATCGAAAAGTTTATCGAGCAGTCAGTAGTCACTCGGCTAATGCCGCAATTACACAGCTAAAACGAGCCCACATCAAAGCAGTCATGAAACATGCCTCACATATTGTCGTAGTCAAATCACTATGTGTCGACGTTCAAAAATTTCAATGCTGGATGTACTAACGACTAAACTGCTGTGATGCTTAAATAATCGTAATACTTTACTTCAATATTAGTTTGTCCCTATTAGATAAATACATAAGCTTTTATATCAGAAACTATTCCAAAGAAACAGAGAGACAAGCGGATTTCTAAGCTATGTAACCAATACTCTAATATAGTTGCTACATTAATTCACTGCGTCTTTAAGATTCTGCTTGAACATAACGATTTTTTCTGACTGATGTGACAAAGAGATGAATTATAGAAAAACGTTTGATATTACATGATATTCATAAGAGTTCATTCTAATTCTGTGATGAACTATAACAACCTAAGTGACAAATTGTGTGCCATATTTGCAATTCTTTATATACTTGTATTTTCCATACCTTAGAACTGTTAAACGTGTAGAAGAGCAAGCAGTTGTGAATTATGCTTATCAGAGCCGTCACCAGACCAACACAACCGACAAAAAACATTTTCCATTGCTGAAAAGTCTATTGTGATAGAACAAATTTTATCAGTCAACAGTATTAAGAGTGACAATTCTTGCTTACCAAAAAGGAATTGCAGTGATCATCATGAAGCAGGATATGAAATATTTCAACTTACATTGTATTTCCCTCCCATACGGTTTACGGCATAATCGTGGCATAGAGGTATACCTAGGTTTTCCATTACAATATGAAAACCTATTCAGGAGTAAAACCATTAAGAATCGCCACTGTGTTGATGAAATAAAGTCACAAAGAAGCGCATTCCTCTGTTCCGCTAGGACCAGTGACTGCATGTGGTGAAGACCAAGAGAACGCCTAAGCAGGGTTATCTCAGAAGTCCAGATAACTAAAGCCATACCAGCAAAACGTTGGCTTCCGTATACCACACCCTGGGCTTTGCCGTATTTGACGTGGTGTGGTAAAACAACCGATGAGAGGCGGTATAATCTCGGGTCAACGGAAATCATCGTCGGAAATGGATCTAACGAACACGCCTTGAGACGTCGTTGAGACTGTTTCCTAATTTGTACATACAATGCCTGAACAGTCTCTTTGTAAACCGATCTGTGCATTCTAGTAGAAGCTTCAAAACGCATAAAATTTGGCGTAACAGGTTTACAATAGAGCGTAATAGGTTTACAATAGACTAAAAGCAAAAAACCGGCATTACGTAACTCAACAAAGGGACACCTGTTATTTGCACGAAGAAGGTTAGTTGAACGTCGGTGGCGTTGGCTTTGTTGTGCACACATCTATTCTGTCGACTCGTATGAGATCCTATCTCCTTGTTTAGCCATATTCTGTCTCCAAACACAGCAACATAAGAAGATCTGCATCATCAATTACCATTTACCAAGTGGTGCAGCAGATGGGAATAAGTTATACGTATTTTATAATTAGTTGGGAAAAGCTGTCCGAAGCGGAAAATCCTTTTACAAATTTGCTATCGGATAATTCCAATATAAGACTGGGAGCGATGAATGAAAGACGCTGCAGCATTGGAAAGTATGGGTTAGAAGATCGAAATGAAAATGAAGAACGTCATACTGAATTTCTGATTTCCATTTCAGTGGAAACTCATTTATTATGAATAAGGAAAACTAACCGACAGATATGAGTGTAGCAAATAAAACGACCCAATCGAAGACCGATCATATTGTTACTAAGAGAAGATGGCGTTTTCTTAATGCGTCGGTAGTACCCATCTTTCTACACTTGATTTCATAACCACCTTCTCTATGCAATTGTTCGCTTTGATAATGGAGAACTGAACAAAATCTGTCTTCGCACGAAAAGAAGTTTTTTTAGGTTGAAAACGTTCTCGCTGAAATCTTTTCAATACACGACTGGAAGACGAACGGAAATCCGACCGATGGCTATGAGTTGCTTGTGAAAGGACTGCAAGAATGTGCCGAATATGTTTCAGCCCTCAATTAAGAAAATTGAGATTCATTTCTGCGACAATCAAGGAAATTCTTGAAGCTAGGAGGAGACTGATGTTAGATCCAACTGCGATCTGACAGGACTGCTGATCAATGCCAACTGTAGGAAATCGTTACACTAAGATTTGGAGCGGTACAAACAAAACAGATTATTGGAAGCGATTCGAAAACGAATTAGGCTGAAAAAGTGTTGCCGGAAAATTCATGATTACCGTGTTCCTTTGTCAGTTTTGTTTCTTATGGAGACGGCATACAACCTACTTCGCGCCGTGACATTGAATTGCTAGCGGAAAAGTTCTACGCTAATCTTATTTGTTCTGTGATTCCATTGGCAGATCCTCACATACACTTTGTGTGCAAAGCACTACGAATTTTTTTCTCTAAAGTTCAGATTGCGATAGAAAGCATGAAAAATGGCATAGCTTTTGGAGCGGATAAGATAATATTGAATTCCTTAAAGCTGATGACCACACGCTACATGCATTTCTAGCACGCCACATGGCAAGATATTCCAGAACAGCGGATAACGCCGCGCATGACCTCCTGCACGAAGAGAGGAATCGAAAGGATTTTCAAAACTACCTTTCAATTTGCTCATTGAATGAACGATACAAACTCTACAAAAATTATCCTGTTGCGCATAACAGCATTGGATGAGGCTCAACATGCAAAACAAGCAGGATCCCGCAAAGCATTCTGCTGTGAGGGTCACATCCAATCGGTAAAAAGGGTTTGAGAAGTCTGTCGAGAATACCAGCAGCCTTTTGTTCTAACCTTCGTCGACTTCGAAAGAGTTTTCGATAGCGTCGAAACAAAAGCTGTGCTGTCAGCAATCGTCGATCACGGAATATAACCGTGCTATGTGAAAATTATTTACTGCTGTTATTAGAATTGCACAACGAAAATGCAGTTTTCAATCAAACTCTTTTATTCCCATTGGAAAAAAAAGTTTGGCAAGGCGATATGATCCTGCTAAAGCTGTTCACTTCCACCTTGCAATGGGTAATGAAGTCCTTGCATTGAGGCAAAAAAGTATTCGTATTGACGGGAATCGATCCTACCCAACAATTGTTTTGCGGACAATATCATCATATTTTCTACGAGTACAGAAGAAATAGGGAAAATAATGAACGAATTGGAAGAAACTGGGATAGGACTACGATTTGATAAGAATAAGATTGGGTTCATGGATAACCCATAGTTAATTCAAGTCAAAACACGATTGATGGTTTTGAAATTCAAGAAATCACATCCTACTCATACTTTGGGCGATCCATGAAAATGGAGAACAATATGAAAGGCGAATTAAATGGAAGAGCGAGAGCCGCATTAGATCACTGATCAATTAGCAAACCCAAAGATTTGTGCTCAACTTCTTGATTCCACAGTTCTCAAAGCGCTTTGTTACGCATCCGAGACTCAAGTTGATGCTATAACGACGTTAAGGATTTTACGAGTTACTCACAGGACGCTTGAAAGGAGACTTCTTAAATATAACCGGCAAAATCAAAGTTAAGCCGGAATTCGCAGTATTAACTTCCGAAAATTATCTCGACTGCAAAACTCAGAGAATCACGTGTCAAAAGCGAAACATAGGTGGGCTGGTAATATAATGAGAACAGAAGATGACAGATGCTCAAAAAAACTATAAAATCTTACACAAGAGAATGCAAACGACCTCATTTGACTTCCACGTGCGAAATGGCGTGTTCGAGACAACCGTCAGAAAGCTGTATTAACTGTGAACGATTTTAGGATGACGGAGTGGGTTGAGCCAATGTCGCCATCGGCGCGAAAGACCACCAACATGGGCGACAATCGCGCGAGAATGAAACGAGTGGAAGGATTGCTAGGGCCCGCACTGCACGTGATGACAGGCCATCTAGGTATTTAAGTATCCAAGTAAGTACATTGTAATTCATCACATTTTTTCGTCTCACTACTTTCCAGTTACATCATACTTAGTTAATAGTACCTTACAGTACACATGTTAGATATAATACTACAGTTATGCATTACAGTGGATTTTTATAATACGGATGAAATAAGTCTTCCTACAAATGAAATTAAGTGATGCAAAAGACTAACAAGTAAGATTTGCGGACGATAGATACATCTGGTAGGCTCATAATGAAGTGCTGACGATTCATTCATCTGGAAATTACAGGTTAGTTACCGAATGTATTTTTGAAGGAAAGTTTTCCTGAGAGTATTACAGAGTCTGCGCAACAGCGGATACTAATAGATGCTATTGTTCACTCATTCAAAAAAAAAAACCATCCTGCTTGTTAGGGATTTGAAAAATTACAAGAAAGGGATACGCTTAGATTAAATCTATTTGGAAAAAATGAATCGACTAAAATAAAAAGAAGATAAAGACGTAAACGTCAGGCTGTTAAAACCGTAAGTGATTTTATGGTTCATCTTCTTTGCAGTGAAATGAAATCACTTCATTTCATAAGATCTACAAATTTGTTAGCATGTCTTAAAGAGAACTACTGCATAGGTGAGGGTCTGTTTTCTGGAAATAGCAACTGGTGATACTTGGCTGATGGTTCTATAGTCTTTGAAATTTCATTCAATCCTGCCCATTATTTATTTATATTTAAAGTTTTCTAAACAGATCAATGACTCTTTGTATAGATTTTGAAACATAACGTTTCTTTTGCAACTTTACTGAAATATAAGGTCTACCGAAATGTTCTGCCCGTATCTACGACAATAATTTTCGACACGTAAGCCCATGTTTAGCGCGCATAATCGGTCTATATTTTATTGCTCAGTGTATGCATACTGACGTAACATATTGACCTAAAGAAAATTAATCTATCTCAGGCTTAAATGGAAAGCAACTGTGTACTTATGGCTATTCATAAAGTTCATTTATGCCACTGTATTAAATAGGACTCTTAACAAGGCAGGAATTCTACGGAAGCATTTGGAAATTTATTGAGCGTTTGGTGAAGATAGTGTTTGTCATAGGGCACGCAGAAGGTGGCTCGAGAAGCTTTAAACGAATGATTTCGACCTGAAAAGCCACGTTTTAGACGGGCATTTTTTGTCGACGACGTTGTTGCTACGATCATGTTGAAGCCAGATTCTTTTCTGACGACATGGAGGATTAACAAACTATTTTGGACTATATTTAGAAGATAAGATTGATGTGGAAATATCAAAGATGGGTAATAGATAAATTAAGTAACAAAAATCTGGTCATGCGCACATCTCTGCTTGCTGGGAATATAATCGATGACCTCTTGAAGCGGATGATAACTGTGGATGAAAAGTAGATACATATGAAGACATCGTAAGGAGAAGTGTATCAAATATTGCTACTCTCTCCTCCATTCATATCACATATCAATCACACCACTATCATGCCGCTCTGATTGAATACAGCTATAAGCGTATTCCAACCTCATTTTGCGCTTTACCTTCTTCTCCCTATTCATACTTGTAATCTTCTTCAAGACTTCTATCGGAAATCCTCTCAATACGTCTCTTTTATTTCGGATATAGGAGATTCCTCTCTAATCACACTTCCACTCTCTTTTCACTTCCTTTCAGGGAAGTTTATTCTCATAGACACATTCTGCTTTGTATCACATCAATAGTTTGTGTTTGTATTGTATATGTTAATGAAAGTTTATTCATCGAAGTTTGAAGAGCATCACCCAACTTTGGAATAAAATGAACGGCTACCGAACCCGAGCCATATTAAGAAGGGGATACTGCGAATTTGATGAACCTAGCTCTTCCTAACCCTGAGTAGGGAAATGTTATGTATATCGTAAGATGTTTAAGGACTAATAAATTATAAATAAATAAAAAGTAAAATAATAAATAAATACCATTATGAGGTATTTAGAACCAAACCAAAGGCATTTTCATGATGTTTTTTATAAGAAGGACATCATGATGCATCTTGATAAAGCTAGGCCGCATACTACTTTGGGGAATCTTCAAAAAATTGCAGAGCTAATTTCGTTGCATCCAACATATTTCTTGGGCTTAGCATTTTCATACTAGCAGTTGATTTTGTAAATTTTTCTGAAGGGCAAAAAATTGAAAAATGAAAAAGATACCAAACAAGCACTAGTTGAATTTTTTGCGTCAAAATATGAAACTTTTTTAGTAAATGTGATCCTTAACGATAATGGCAATTGCATTATTTAGTATAGTTCATTAACATTACTAGATCTTTGTTTTTGAGGAAGCACGAGCCCGTTAGTCGGAAGGCTACACGGCGCAACCCCATGAGGCGGATAGAGGATAATCGCACACCGAAGGTCTCACATACTTGTCTTGAGACGCGAGTAAATTCAGGACAAACGCCTACATCAGAATCCTCTATAGAAGTCCTGATGCATGCTAAGAAAATCAGGTACGACGCCATCTACAGAAGAATATCTTCTACTACACAGAGGATTTTTTCTATCCTCAACCCACTAAATCTATACTTCGTAACTAACATCTCTGTTCTCGCCCACTAACATACACCAATCGATGGGTCGGTCATCTGCACCGATCGATTGATACCATGCCGAGCATGAGGTAGCTCCTTTCATTAGCCACCACCAATCTCTTCGACATTGGTAAACCACTGTTCGCGCCTTAGCAACACGCTATTAGTCATCCACGCGATACTAGTTAGTTTATAACATATTCTACTCATATCATCCCAATATCTTCATGTCGCTGTTATGTACTGAATAGTAAGACTTCCTCACTCTTTATACATGTATAATTCATCGAAGTTTTCCTACCTGTAACTGGATTGCAACGGTACTTATTCCGATCTGATAGATTTCTCTACAATACACTTGTTATTATTATTGCTATGTTTTGTAGAGAATACTCTCTCAAGTAATCTCTACTTTATCATTCAGATTACGTGTAAAGCAAAGAAATATTATATATTATATTAATTTGTGGTTTATGAGTTATCGTATCGAAAGTTAGAAATGGTGGAGGCAAGTGAAAGTGCAAATGTCCTCTGATCCATGAAAGGTCATAAGTTCGATATAATTCTGTATATGATCATAAAAGGTCTTAATTTTGAAATGATCATAAAAGGGCATAACTTCGATATATTTCTGTAAATGAACTTAGTCAACGAACGGAAAAAGGACATTATTTCCTCATACCGAAATCTCCGCCTCTTCCCTATATAAGCAGTTACGGTAAACATCTACATACTTTCACTCATGACTCAACCCAATGTTCTTCCACCTTTGCCATTAAACTGGTTGTTGTTATATCATTATATTACAAATCTCGTCCAATTGTTAGTGTTAATTCTACTGTATTAATTCTTGATTTATCGCTGTTGTAATCGCAATGTATTATTTTTGTGTTATATTTAAATAAAGATTTAATTGTCCAGGTTTGACATAAGTAGTCCACTACAAGAGAACTATCGTTTTTCCTAACAATCGTACACATCAACTTCGCAATCAACTCTCAAGTCTCGTGTGGCAGCATCACTTGTAGTACCAAGAAGTCTATTCCTGATATCCTACTAAATCATAATTGCTGAAGAGGGGTGCGACCCAGACAACAACTTCATTCACTACCACTTCAACACTCAATACACACACACATCCAACATGCAACTCTCAACGTTTACGGTACATTCATCGTCATCATCGGACTGGCCGAAACGAGAAAACACCAGCCAATAAGCGTTCATTACCACAATGAGGAAGAACTCTTCCTTGAATAATGCGATAGCAGAGGTGTAGGTGTACTCGTTAGTCCAAACTTGATCATGGACATCAATTCGCTGGAACAACTAACGACCCTATTCAGACTTAAATTTGAGGTGGTCCAACCCGGCTTCGAAAATCTTCATTGTCTACATTTCTATTTCAGAAATCGATAAACATGAAGTCGAAGCATTTTATATGGACTTGGAGAAGTTTCATAAAGTAATATGATAGTTTCATAAAGAGTATATGATAGTGATATTAATGCTAAACTTGGTAGTATAAAACCACCTAAGGACGTTACATTGGGACCCACAGACTCGAATAGAATGAGTGGAGAGCGCGGCTACCTCAGTTTATTATGATAAACAGGATGATTCATGGTAACTAGCAATTTCAAAATCCTTTATCCCTACGATTGATGTAAAAGTCTTCTAATGCAAGGTAACATAACGAAACGCACGTCATAGAAAGTAGAGAGTTTTGTATAACTATTGTCTCCGTCAACTCAGTGTTCAACACAGGATCCGACCAATCGCTTTTTCCAAATTTTTCTTCACACGCAAAGGAGATAAAGCTGTGATTCTTCAAAAAACCAAATTTTAAAACTAAAACTAGTTGGAATCTATACAACATTTTAGCTTGCTTTTGGGAAAATACCACCAATAACAACATCGACGAGGAATGTGACCGGCTATTTAAGCACTTTCGCGAGAGCGCAAAAATACCAAAAGTTAAAAAATCACTAATAGAAGTATCTTTTAAAAGAACTCTCGAGCCTATATGCCAACGTTGAGCAGCTGAAGTGGCAGGCAACTATTGACTAACATCCGACTTTGCGAAATGCTACAGAGGAGCGATAAAAGAAGATTTGAAAGAAAGAAGAGCATAAATGATGAATGTAACAGATGCTGATAATGGCTTGCAAAATTATTTGCAATAACCGTTGATGCTTCAAAAATCATAAAACCTAATATGACTGCTCTTCGACTCTTGGACGGAACACTTCTCTCTTCCATAAAGTCAATAAAGAAAATCATCTACAATTACTACTAGATTTTCTTGGATAACCACATTCGTCTACCTCCATGTGAAGAGAGGGAAGACGATTATGTTGTACCAAACGTCCTTGTCAATCCGACACGTCATTTTACCGTTAAAAAATGTACAGCTTAGGTGCCAGACTTAACTAGACCATAATATCTGAGAAATCTATCGCTAGTTTGCATGAGAAAAATGCTTCAATTATACACACGCCGCCTGTCACAGCGCAAAGTTCCAGGACAATGGAAAAATATCAGGACCGTGTTGCTGCACAAAAAAAGAGGCCTTCACAACGTCGATAATTGTCTGCGTTAATGAACATTGTTCCTGAAAAAGATTTAACAAGGTGAACCATATTAACACAAGCTTAAGACTCATAGAATCATCGCATAAGTATAGCAGATTAGCCCGTCTAATCTTCATCCATCTTAAAAAGTTTTCGATTTTGTAGAGGGAGAAGCCGTCATAGAAGCATGATGTAATCAAGCGCCTTAGACTCCATATATCGAGCTTTCTCGTTGCTTACACAAGAATTGCTTTATCAAACTCTGTTACTCTGTTTTATGAAGCCAAATTTAAAAGAGGGCTTCTGCAAGGAGATGCTGTTTGTGCTGAAGCTATTCACAGCCACTCTTGATCATATCATGCCAAAATTAGAATGAGTCGATATGGGACTGAAAATCGACGGTCGGCGATTTCACCATTTTCGCTTTGCCGATGATATCGTATTCGTTACACCAAACATCGAGCAAACGAAAGAAATTTTAGCTCATTTTGATTGTGCTTATGAGGAAATTTGAAGATGAGCCTCAAAAGAACAATGTTCGTGATAAACCGATACTTTTTTGACGCCTCATTTATGCTCAACGGAAAGAATATCTCGGAATCGTCAAGCTATGTTTGTATAGATTATGATATTACTATGATAAGCGGTATCACATCACAGCTTAGCAGAAGGAAACTTGCGTTTTGAGGATTATATAAGAGCCGAAGACGTTGTGAAAAGGGCAAAGAAGACAACGCTTCGAGTCCACCTACTACGGTTCTTCCTGGCTCAATGTAAAACTCTAAAGGATGAGTGATCACTGAGCGCAATGCAACAATCCATCGAAAGGGTGATTTGACGTTTTCCATATCACTTTAGTAGAGATCATTAGAGCCGCAGTCATAAATGCCAAGCTTTCGAAGATTAGGCGGGTGATACACATCGAGCGTATGAATGATGACCGGTGGATATGAGCTGTAAGTGACTGGATCTTACTGGACGTTGAACACATTAAGGAAAATCGCCTACTCGGAAGCCAGACTTCACATAGACCCTAAAAAAGGATTATGATGCTCAACAAATCCCTAGACAAATTGAAATTATTGAAACATCCTCGTGCGTCATAGGGAGGAACGGAAGTTTCACTGGTGCCCGCTCGACTCTGTCTATGATCAACGAGAATCCAGGACCCAAATGACAGGAAGGAAAATTTGCATTTGTTTTATTGCAAAGACGGAGAGCCATTCCTTGTAGACTTTAAATATGAGTGTACACAATTTATAAGAGATATTTTAGCAGTAAATTTGAATTTCTTAAATTAAATCAATGTGCATGAGTGGAAACACCTAGAATAGTGGTTAAGTTAATATTAAATTACTTAGTAACCACAACTTGCATGGAATATTTCATGACGACTAAGCATAGGACGAAACGGTGTGGCGTTAGAGCTAACAAAGAAAGC
Organism: Dictyocaulus viviparus; assembly: GCA_000816705.1. Lineage (NCBI taxonomy): Eukaryota > Metazoa > Nematoda > Chromadorea > Rhabditida > Metastrongylidae > Dictyocaulus > Dictyocaulus viviparus. Next base: position 8,554 of record KN716980.1, on the reverse strand, counting down.
GGAACTCAGAACATCTCATCAACCAAAAGATGATAGTGCTATAGAGTGAAACAGCTGTCTTTTAGACAAATGCTAGCCAGCGATCAAAATCGAGAGCTTCAGAAATAAACAAATCGAAGGAAAGCTGTAAAAATAAAAACAAAACTGAAGAAAATAGAAACGCATGCTGCATTATGACCCTTTCAAAAAGGTAATGATAAGTAAAAAAAATCAAAAAAAAATTGTATAATAACACGTTAAACGAAAATTAACCCTAATGTTATGCTTATAAGAAAATCGAAAGTCGAATGAATTGGTTGTAGGTAATATTCAATGTAAATATTTCGAAAACGTATTTTCGTTGGTAAATACTTTGTTGTGCAATGAAATTGGATAAGAGTGACATAAAAACATTTATAACCACATGGTCGCTTAGAAAAATTAATTTCGACGAGACAATTTTTTTTCCAAGAACTCTGAATTGAATTTATTATAGAGCAGCATTCAGTTATCACACTTTCCACATGGTGAGTTTCCAGATGAGGTAAGGAAAGAGTAATGATAAATCAATATATTGCTTGAGGATGCTCATAGGAATCGAACGTTTTTGATGTTAACTGTACTGTTTTTGGTCAGACCAGTATCTAAGAGATAAAAGTCGGTAAGAAAGTCAATCAGAAAGTTAACAGAAATAAACTTGCAAGTGGAAAAACGATGGGAAAGTGTTCGACTTATCACAGTTAGTGTTTTGTTCATGAAGAATGTTGTTCACCTAAGCCCTCATTACTACGGTTATCTCGATTTGCTTGCATGAAAAACGAAAGCATGTGCAAATTGTGAGACATCACGCATCGAATCAATGGGGAAATTATTGAGAAATCAACGTGAACTTGAATATAACGCTCATGTCGTACTCACAAGAGTTGTAGAGCTAAGAATCATCATAGACTGTAAATCGATAGAATAAAAGCTGTGGAACGACGAAACGATGCAAGGTACTTTCTCTGTTTGGTCTCCAGATTCATCCGTGGACGAGCACGTTGTCCAGACAAATCTACTACCAAATCTATACAATCGTAGTGTGCTAACGAGACCTCAAAATATCATTCTGACTGGTGTGTTTGAGAGAACAAAGTGATCGAGTTTACACTAATACTGGTTTTTCCTTTTAGAATTATACAAAGCTGTGCAAACGTTATATTATTTATGTAGATGTAATTTGACGTTAACTAGCTATTAATGCCGCATGAAAGTGAAATGTTGGTGGGCTCACTGGTTAGCCTCATCGAAAACCATTGAGTTCATTGAACGCCATGACTTAGCCATCGTAAATTGACAAATTCCCACCATTGCGTATTGCCATCGATGAAATGAAATCATCAGAAAACTGATAGCTCCAAGGAGAAAGAAAAAAAGAAGCAAAGAATATAGAGATAACCTATACAATAAAAAGAATATCTAACTACAAAGATGAAGAAAGCCACTGAATAATAGAACCTATTACAAATTGGTGGAATGGTTAAGTAGGAACGAGTTTAATCACTACAGTGATAACGAGGACGTTCATTTTTTTTTGAGGAAAGGTTGCGGAATTTAGCGATTGATGAGTAATCGGGATGCTCTTGTTGAAGGATTTATTTCGAACTAAAAAATTAACATAGTCAATTTCTATGATGCACAAGCAAATAACAACATAAAATTGAAGAATAAGAAAAAGCAAATCAAATTATACTCAGTTGAACACCGTGACAACATGGTTAGCCACTGATGGCACACAACGGAGCGGTTTCCAATACTTCATAAAGGGAACGATACATTTTACGCAGTCGGTTGATGCTTCATAATGCCGTTCCAAACCATTTAAGACAACCCAAAATTTTCATATAATCATAATTTTTTTATCCCGTAATCATCAGCTGAACTGGATGCAAGGCCGATAGAGGCTCGCCAGATCGTACCCATCAACGGGTGTGTGCTTATGAGATACCCACTTACTATAAGTGAAGCATTTAGTGGTCTTAAATCGAGGGCCACGGTAGTGTAATGGGTCAGCACGGCAGACCTGATATCTGTAAGTGCGGGCTCAACCTCCACCTGAAGTTTCGAGTTTTGTGGTCAACTCAGCATAATTACAGATTAGCATCATTGTTTTAATGCACGAATACTAATCGAAATCCGACGTCAAACTTTTCGTAATGTTAAAAAAAAAGGTTGAATGGGGACGAGAAAGTAATAAGGAATAACTAATGTTATCCACTCGTTTTAATCTATGCGTTTTGGATATATACAAATTGCGATGTATAGGTTTCTAAATTTAACTATTCTCCGCCTCCTTGCTGTCCAAGTTCATTTTCGCTAAATATATAAAGTTAGAGTTATTCATTAGAAAAACTATTCTACATATGGAGTTGAGATCTGAGTCAGATTAAGCTTACCATGTGCTGTATGTCAAACGTATGCGCATGAAAGATGGCAAATACAGAACTCTTCTTTCATATTCTCTAAAAATCTTTTCTATAGAACGAATGAAAAAATGCAAAGAGTATTTGAGCGAGCTATCCTATTCTGACAGTAGGAGTTCAACGAGGCCCCTAATTTCCGGGACATTGGCGGGACGATTTTCATTTTGACTGAATAGCAGCACTTCTCATAATAGTTTTCTTGAAACAGAAAATGATACAAAACGAAGGCTCATTTTCTACTTATTTTAATATTGGCATAGCAAATCACCTAACACAACGTTACTTCATACAATATTTATTCCACTCAACAGAATATACGGTACTTTTAGCCTTGTTAAGGACGTTTGGAAAGAATTGTTGCTAGTACGTGTCCTACTTATCTCAATACATATCATGCTTAACGAAACGATTCTGTTTTTGAATATTTTGAAAGACGTTCTTTCTGCATTCTGTATTTTATTGCAGAATAAACAACTCATTCAAATGATGCAACTAAAACTCTGCGTTTTCATTCTTTTCATCTACATTTTTACATAAATTTAAAATGAAGGACGACCTATAACTCGTATCATCACTATTGTCTAAAACGTTGTAATGCATCAATAACTGCGTACATAGTTTATAATTAGAATAAATGTATTTCAACTTTCTGCAATGACAACAACATTTCACTGATGACAGTTGAAATGCAAAACAGAAAGTAAAAACTCTACAAGTGTTACGATAACTAATCAAATTTGAGTATTTATAGGATTCGTAGGAAAGGATTGTCAGCTGAAGCCTCTTGAAAAACAATAGAAGAATCACGATCGTTTATTGGGCGTAGTTGATTGAATGATGTGGTGCATCGGTACTTCAGATCCAGCTCTTTGTTTCTCTAGAAAACGTCATATAAGACAGATTGTCGTACTAGTCCTTTCAAAGTTGACATGGTAAAACCACGCTCAATTTCCTGAATACGATATGACTGACGAAATCGGAAAGCTTCAAGAAGTATTTGAAACGTGAAATCGAGATTCCAATTCAGATCCTTGCGGTAATGTATCAGTTCGATTCACCATTCAGTGAAAAGAACAATAATGTTGCAGAAAACAAAGCACCACATTTAAACGTTCTAACACGTTTATTCTGCTGTTGAACACATAAGAATTTCAAATTCTATCATTCACTGAAAAATCACTTAAAAGTACAACGTATAAATTTTCTTAGTATTATCGCGATCTCGTACAAATAAGCCACGCATTACATTACGCCGTGTAGGTGAATTGGTGAGGTGACCGGCTTTGATTCTGTAGTAGTGGGTGGTCACGTCAAGTCTTCGGGCAAAATAGACTCGCACTGAATCGCTTCCACAACATCACGATGAAGACGAAAGCAAAGCCTTCTATGCCTTTTCATTCTGTGCATTTCAGTGAAATCGCTCAATTATCATGCACATTGTCAGTCTTTCTTGAGAAAAGAGAAAGACTTTTTTCTTCTCTTTCTGCAATATAAAGAGTGTTTATTGAACGTCGAAGTCGAGGTTACAAAACTTCTATCTGAGCACATTCCTCGCTTTTCAATGTTATTTGTTTGTCGTAATAATAATAGTTTAAAGTAACCATATTTAATTTAAGAAATGGTTATGATGCTGTTTAATAGCAAAGAATCAAAGATCGTTGTTTGTTTGGTAGTAGATCGTAAACTGGCAATATATTGACAATTATTTTAAAAAAAATTACAGTAAATAGTGGAAAGAAAGAAAGAAGATTGAAGATTCGCACTTCGATCAGGCAGTGTAAGTTGAAAAGAAAATTTTTCAAGTTGAATAGGCAGGATGTATAATAGAATATCAAAATAATTTATGCATCATATGAGCTGAAAAGACAAGTGCATCAAGAAAAGAATACTGAAAAGATGTGATGTGACAACACATTAATTAATAATTCGCATATTTAATGTGATAATGAAGGAGTAATCCGATGTGATAACTGTTTATTAGGCAAAAGCACCCACGGTTGATATGTCAAAACGTACCGGAACACTTGGAGGAAACCGCTATTTTCTTGGAAAAATCGATAAAAAAAACCAAGTACACACTTCTTCAAATTCATGCTATTATGAAGTTTTTAATGCAAGTAGAAGCATGAAAAGCGTGCCTGAACACATTTACAACGTTTCACAAAGGAACACAAAAGCTTAATAGTTACTAATTCTTATACTTCTAATGACGTTTAGTCAGTCACAAAACTTGAGGGGGTGACTGAAACTGACTTCGATTTTCTTTCTGTAGTTGCCCATACTGGTACGCCACCGATTGCACGACCACTAAAACTTTCGATATGAGCCCACTCAATGGTCCATTTACTATGTTTGAATTGTTATCCTATCCGCTCTAGTCTATAATGGAGTTCAACTCGGTAGGCCAATGTCAGCATCACATCCACTTAAGCTAATAATTAATTATTATATCAGATGTATAATCTCTCATAATTATTTTTATTTATTTTGTATCAGCTATCATTGGTTATAACACATTTTGTTCTTATATCGCTGATGATGCTAAGTTAATCACGAAACTTGCAGTCAAAAATTTGCTCTCGTAATCTGAACACGTTAAAAAACGAAAAATTTGTTTCCTCACATTTTATTCTTTTTCTTTCGCGTCAATTCAAATAAAAAGCTGATTTGAAAAGAGGAATGCACCATAGCAAGGAATCGCAGGATTGATTGAATGCGAGTCTGCTTAATGTGTATGTGTTTATATATTTACTTGATATGAGCACTCTCAACCAAAGCATTAATACCTTTTCTCGCAGATTTCCCTCCTATCCTTTTGTAGACTACGAATAGATAGTGATCTTAGTCGGTTTCGGGTGGCGAGGCCTAGTCTACATGAAATAACATCTACTACCACTGCTCTAGGAGTTTATTTTTTATACAACTAATTTTGTTACATATAACGAAAATAGTGGTAAATTCAAAGAAGGGATAAGACAAGATAAGCTTTTGCGTTGATTAACCATTGCGGCGTGATGCGCCAACGCGTTCATGTTCAACGTGATATCGTGGAGGTGGTTGAATGCATGCCTTGTCTGTACAGTGATTTGAGTTGACCACTCTTCATTAAGCCAGTGCTATTTATCTTACGCAGATTTCTCTGGTACTAACTCACCGACCCTAGAGGGATGGCAGGTTTGGTTAGCCTCGGAAGCGGCCGCGAACTGATTCGGGCCTGTGTGTCACCCTGGTACCTCCACCACTGCACAACTCACTGTACTCCCTAAACTGAATGTATTATTACAAGAATATCTTGTGATACAATTTGTTCATGGATTCAAATTGAGTGAAGAACACATGAAGGAAAATTCTATTAAGATTTTATCCAGTTTTTTCAATGCACGTGGATCAGTTACAGTGAGATATTTATTGTAAAGCAAAGCATTTCTCTCCCAACTGAGGTATTGAAATTAATTACTTTTGATGACGGATGTAACTCGCTTAGGAGTGTTTTTCGAAGTTTATTTTATAGAATTTTTGTGATCGAGCGCAATAATTATTGAATTTGTTGGTAACGTTTAGATATATCGAAATGCAGATGTATTGATTACTTTGTATTGTTTCAACTGATAGAAAAGCATCGTTTCTCTATTCAGCTGGTTACCTTTAGTAGTTCTCTTTTTGAATAGGCAATTGCTTTACAGAATGACAGAATTGCATGATGTGCTCACTAATATTTACAAAAATGCACAAAATTTACAAAAAAAGCTATCTGTTTTCAATTGTACCATAAAGATTTCGTCAGTATTAATTTACATACGGTACATTCTAAAAAGTTTGATATTCCAGAAATGTCTTCCTATCGTCTATCGTAGTTCGTATTTCAATTAACGTGTGTAAGTGTATACAAATGATTAGAATTATATGAATACATGATGCGTTAATCAAAGTGGTCAGAGGTTGCTGCATAATACACTAAGTATAGCCATTTGACTCTGAGAGGAACTTAGTAGACTCTTCGACACTGCTGCATTAGTACGACTGTTGTTTGAAGGCAAAACACAACATTGACAGAAGACCACCGAAGCATTGATGATAAAAAATCATGCACTTCTTGAATCCACATTCTGAGTCACTTCGATTTCAAGAAGACTGAATACGTGGTCGAAAGAGTGAAAAAATAGAAAGTGATTAGAAGGTATTTGTTAAGGAAGCCATTCGTTCAATATCCGTTTCGCGATTATTTCTAGCAAGCGATTTCACTTAGGAAGGTTTTCGGCGTTGACGATTATCAATGTTCCCATAGATATCCGTTACACAATACACTCTCATCTTTAGACATTTATCTTAAGTACAGAAGAAAAATAAAACATTGTAGTGTTAAATTATTCTGATTGTTCATCGTGTAAATGTAAAAAACGGTGCAATCGTAAGCGAATTGAAGCGCATTTAAGCCATCTGTCAAATTAAGTCACTTCAATTCGTGGTGCAGAAGAGCTTCAAGTGAAATTTCTCTTGAAAAGATGAAGCTGAAGTTTAGTAACGAAATTGTAAGAAATAAGTTTAAAAAAAGCATTATTGAGAAGCAAGAGGGGGAGGGAGGAGTAACAACTTGCTTCCGGTATGGAATGCAATGAATTTCGAAGCAGGAGAGGTTAATCGCGTTGAAATGACGCGTTCGCTTTTTTTCTTCATAAACGCAACACAGTGGAAATGAGTTGTTTTTCGTGACATTTCACTTTCATGCGAATTTTCATTATAATAAAAAAATCTAGTGAAAAATTAGCATCAGATTGAGAATCAGCTGAAATCTTCATCCATTCTTTGGATCTCTAAGTGACTTGAATATTTTGATTATATCTTTGTTTAGCAATACTCGAGGTTGGTAAACAGTGTTTTATTGTAAAGACAACACAACACACAGATAGGTTAACGTTTCGGCAAAATCGCCTTCATCAGAACCTAAAAAGTCTATGCCAATTGTGTGGTCCGTTCAATCAAACATTATCACTAACCGTGCAAAAGAAACACCCCAACACGCAGTCAAACCCACATTATCCCAAGTACTCACCTTTAGATATGGCTTTCCTCTAGTGTTTGTGGAGGCAACCGTTCATAGAGGTGGCATAGAGACTAATGCCTATTATGTCACATTATCAGTTTTATATATGGGGCGAGGTCATGCATATCTATAAGGCATTCATCTTTCTTATTCAATTTTGGAGCTCTGTTGTTTATCCAGAGCGCTTCCAAAAACTTTCGCGCAGGTGTTCTCGTTTCTTGCGCAAGGATTTTGACATTGATTTCAAAGTCGACTCCGTTATGTTTCTTAACCCTATGTGCACCTAGTGGGGTGTTTATCCTGCGTTTTGTTTTCCATCTAGGTGTTCTTTTATTCTTATACATATCCATAGGGGACGACCCGTTTCACCAATATATTCCTCACCGCAAGTTTTGCATGATATAATAATATTTCCCGAAGGCACTAGAACAGTTGCAAAACAAAAAGTAAAATATCGACCAGGTGTTGCAGCCTTATATAGCGCATTATCTGTCCCTGTACTACCAATTGCTTTAAATACCGGTTTATTTTGGCCAAAGAGTATACTCTCTATAAGAAAAAATCCTGGGAAGGCAATAATAAAGATATTACCTCCGATATATTCTGGATTAAGTAAGGATAAATTGAACAGTGTTTCAGGTATCAATATATGGCAAATCACAAAAGTGGTAAAAAAATGATAAAGCTAATAGCAAAGCGCACTTTGACAAATAAAATGCGTAAAAGTAAAACCCATACTGCTATTAGGAAATTGATTTATATGATTAAGTCTGGTGATAGAGAAAATGTTATTATAGCATTTAAAAACGCTGAATCTAATTTGCACAAGTGTGTGAATAAAGGTGTTATTCATAAAAACACTGCTGCACGTAAAACAAGCCGCCTAAATGCAAAAATAAAGGCGTTGATAACTGCTTAGTGTAGTTACAGTCCAAAGTTAACTAGGTTAATATATACTCCTTGGTTTGTATGCTTTGTATAAAATTCGAGTAGCCTAAGTGATGGATAAAAAAGCGTTATTAGAGTTAAGTAATGGATTAAACGTCGAGCTACCCATATTAAACGGAACAAT
>KN716978.1:21036-31978 GCA_000816705.1 Dictyocaulus viviparus | reverse complement strand
TCTTGAATAATGCAGTGAAGTTTATTTATCAATTTAGACTCCAATAGTTAAAATATGAATTTTCAATAGAACAGTTTAGCAGTAAACAAATGATACCGTTTTTTCTTCCATTATCATATTTTTAAATCTCACAATTGACGTTAATAAAATATTGACCTATTTTTTAGTAACTCAAAAAGTGAGCCCAAACAGCAAATTTTGTTTCCTGTTTATTTCATATCAATTGATTAGAGCATTAATCCAAATGAGCCGCAGTATAGAACTAATTGAAACTTCCACAGATGGAACTGTAAGCAGAGCAGAATAATTACGTTAAAAGATATATTTTTATCTAAGGTAATACATAACGTCATTTGTATTTTAGAAAATACCACGCAATCAAGATGGCTTCAGATAAAATCAGTAATCTTGATGAAAGCTGAAATAATACAGCATTTGAATACATTCAAACTTCTTCTTCTTCTAGATTGGCAAGAAATGAGGAATCGGATTTACTATTACCTCCGACTTGAAACAAGTTCAACAGCTAAGATACAAGTCAGCGTCATTTTTTTAACAGTTATTTATTTAAATTCTCAAGAAATATAATAAATTATAATGGTTGATATCCTCACAATGCAGATTTGATCCAGGTACTTAAGTTTTCAGATGTACTGCTTTCAATATCGAGAACTGTACCTTGTAATAACTTAGTGCTACAGTATCTCACACTAGTTTTATGTTAGCGTTCATAAACTTATGCCCTATAACATATCACTATCAAGAACCAGTGAAGTACTTAGTGACCACAGATCAAGAACCTGGGTAGTACAATCAATGATACACTAATCTAATATTTTGCAAGATGTGGGTTAGAGTTCTGCCTGAGGATCCGAATCTGTGGCTGACTCAGCAACGTGAGGGTGCTAACGTCATATCATCTCGTCGGCACTTTTTAAATTTTTTATTTCAAATATTCCAATGTATTGCTACTTTTCTTTGAATCTATAAGCGTGTACTCAGCTAATGGACAAAAAAAAAGTTGAGGAAAAGACGATTACGAAGTTAATTTGAAAACCTGGAAAACTCAAAATTTTTTCTACGATATTTTTGCCGTTTTTATCTGAAAGCATTTTAAATAAAACACGATGTGTATCAAATGAAAAAATTCAACATTTTCGTGTTACCTCCAGCGCCTGTTAGATCGATAACCTTAATACAATTGAGTGGCTCATAGCTGATTTGAATATCGAGTTGCTGCAAGATTGAGGTAATCACATTGTCCGAGAGAAAAGCACTACGACCTTGCTGATAAAGCACATCTTTAACCTAGAAATTAAAATTAATGAGAAAATGTAACAAATAACACTTAAGACGTTTTAGAAATCTTGGCGTTTTACAAGATTTTTCAAGATGAGGTAAGAGTATTTGAACTCACGGTTTGCATTATCAATCTCCGAACAAATGTTTCAGCTTCATTTTTAGTTGTAGAAATGGTTGAGATTTTAGTTTTTGCCATTGGGTCTTCAGAGTATACCATTACTGCTGGTAATCTGAAGTCCGTTACAGTGAAGTTTATCGTTTTCTCTAAAGAAACTATTTGTGAGATTATTACCGAGAAGCAGAAAAGATCTAGTCAATAAACAGATTCTCAAGAATTTTTTTTCAATCATTTAGAAAAATTTCATCCGGCTTTCGGAATATCCAACTATTTACGTGTATCTTTGCATGGCCTTCTTTCAGGAAACTTTCCACTTGTTTCTAACTCCTTCACTCGTCTACTATGATGATAATATTTTTCAAACATAATGGCATAAAAGAGGGCGCAGCTTGTAGTCGTTGATCAAGTCTTCCTTTATCTCCTTTATTCTGTTGAAAACTTTTTAAGCATTGACAAAATATCTAGATGGCATATTTTGAATGAGATTTTCGCACGAAGTGGGCGGTTTCCTGATTCGGTACAAAATCGAGATACTTCTGATGTGTAAAACGACATTAATCTTGGTTGAAATGATATTATATGTCACCAGATAAAAGGTGACATTTGAAGTCTTCTATGTCCAACGGTGGTGATCTACTGTCTTCATAAAAATAAATTTCCATATGCCCATCAGTGGTCATCTGCTGTTTTCATAGAAAATAAATTTCCATCCAGTAAACGGGCTGCATCTAGGAATCTTCTTCTGTTTACAAAGTGACACGCAGCTTCATACCGTATTCACGAGTTTGAGTCCGGTCCCACTCCAAACAATTACTCCACTTCTCAATAAACTCATACCAGAATTGTTTGGGAGCATAAGCACCACTGATTTAGCAACAGTCTGGTCATCTCAAGTCATTGTGTAGACCACTTCCTTTCAAACACTTCTGCTAGAGCATCAAGACGGATGGTTTGCGCATTTTTGCAGGGAGATAGATTAAGCTAATGCTTATCCATATACCAACCTTAATTTGTTGTAATGCTTCGAAGAAAACATCGGTAAGACGCATAAGTAGTGTGTCATATGAAAGACCACATGGGTTATAACTGAGTGTGTAAAAAAGTTACGCATTCAATAAGTCTCAATGCAAATTACACTTCTCAAAAAACAAGATCCGATTATCCGAATTACCCAAATTATTTAGTCTGCTTTTCGTCTCTTACAGGCGACTCACGTTAAAAATTCAATTTGACCAGCAATCTGAATATAAGCATAGAGGCCGGTTTCTGATAAAACTGTACTGGCGTTATAGACAGAGAGTAAGAGAAAAACTTTGTGTCGTGCCCTAAAGGTGATAGCTTTTTCCGTCTTAATGATAGCAAATCTGTCCTGAGTTTGATCACCTCACTCCTAGCCGGAACTTTTCCCATGTCCGATAATTAAAACAGCTCGCCACTGATCTATGCTCATCAGTGAAATATTGTCCTCTTTTTACCTTATTTATTCATAGCGCTTGGAATTTTCAGTCAATAATAAAATTATTTGCAATAAACTCATGCGGTAAAGCTCGATATATTTGCAGAAATTTATAATTCACCTCGACCTGCTGCAATTTGACCACATCCATTAACAGCCGAAAGTACGGTAAAACCAATCGTCAACAAATTCATTTTCACTGCCATTACCATTAATGTAATATTTACTAAATAATTTTTGTCAATGAGTTATCTTTTTACTAGAAAAATACTAATGCCTGAACTCTATACTAACGAAGAAAGTGAAATATTTCGTATTTCATAAAAGCTTCACCCCTACTGAGGTGAACGTAAAGCAGCTAGAAGGCTCATAAAATCTATTCATGCTTACATATTCTAATGAACAACGACTTTTCATAGTAAGCTTTTACCAATACAAAACCAAATTTTAGCACGTTCTTCTACCCATAAAAATTAACGATAAAAAGTATTATTACATAAATATCTCCAAATACATGTTAAGACCGTTAGCCCTCCATTGATTTTTGGAACAACACTGTTTTTAGTATTATTAACATTATTCTGTGGTGTAATGGATCAGCATGGCAGACCGGATATCTGTAAGTACGGGTTCGAGTCCCGCCTGAAGCTACGAGTTTTACGGCCAACTCAGCGCGATTCCAGATCTTCTATTATTGTTTATTTTTCTTTCAATTTTCAATATATAACGAAACTATTCCACTCAACCTAGTGACATATCGTATTGAGGAAACCGGAGGGTGATCAAAAATTTTTTGATAAGTGTCACTCACGGTTAATTTATGTTTGGAGCACAGTGCCTCAAACACGGAAATTTTATTATCATGTTAAAACGCTGTTGTAAATATAAGCTTTCAAGAAGAAGACAACGACTTTATTATCAAAAACAACTGAGTGAAACAATAGCTTATAGAAAAAACTAACTGTTTTCATTAATAACAAAAAGACCGTTCAACAATATAACACGAAGCTTTGCAAAAGCAACACAGGAAAAAATAGAAGAGAGGTCAAAGGTTAACCTTTACCTCATCTACACTACTTTACCCTCGCGTAATTTGATTACGGTATAAAAGGGTTAAGTGTAAAGATGGTGTAAAAAGGTAGAAATGTAAGATGTAAACATGCAACAACCTTGGACAACCGAAAACGCTTAAACCGAAAACAATAAGAAATCCACCAGTTTTCCAAGATGAGAGCCGAACATCTGCCTTCACACTGGCAAAAGGTATTTGAAAATGATGGAAACTGTTTTATTGATTTGTACTCAACATTCCTCTGACAGTTTCCTCTAATATAACTAGAATTGAGTCAAAAATCAAGTTTTGAACATTTCCTTAGCAGACATCCTAAGACCTTCTAATTTTCTACGGTGATCATTAAAAATGATCACAGAAAAAAGTTACAGAGATACCCTTATTCAAAGTAGAATACGGTTATTCAGCCAGCCAGTAATTCCAGAAATATTGTAAACTACATAACATAAGTTCTAATCATATAGAGTCAAAGCAATTGAGGTTTGACATAGCTTCAAGCCTTCTTCACATAATCTTTTATAAGTGTTTTTACAACACGGAACGAATTCAAAAGCAATTAGTAATTCATTTATTTAATTCTGAGCACGAAATATTAATGAATGGAATCATTAGAATATGTTTTATCAAACCTACAAATTCATATGTTTATTTGAATAGCTGAGGTGTGGCAACCAATTAGATTCCCTCCTAGACTCAAATTTTACTTCACAGAAGAATCCTTCCATTCGTTCTGCTTCAATTCAGCGCGAGATTTTAAAAGTGTATTATTGACCACTTTAAAAGTTGTTAAAATAACTGTTAGAGTTATTTAATCGCTAAAAAATTAGAACTAAAAATAAAATCATTTCCGATAAAAAAAAATTAGCACAAAAAATACAATTTTCGAAATGTCGAATCCAAAACCTTGTAGTACTGGAAACAATTTTTCAGGCTTTTCCATTAAGTTCAACGCTTTAACGTTCCTGGAAAAGGATAACATCACTTTTCAACAGTTCTCAACGCAAGCATAAAGCAAATCTTGGTCGCCCTCAGAGCTCAAGAGTCTGCCATCCCACTGGGGTCGGGTAAATTGATACCCTGTATAAGATAAGCAGCACTGAATTGGTGCAGAGTGGTCAATTCAAGTCACTGTGTAGGCTAGACTCACATTCAATCACTTCCATGATATCACGTCGAATACGAAAGCGTAGGCGTATCTAGCAACAGGATATGATTTGAGCTAAAGCTTATCTTGTTATGTATTGCTGAAGGTGATGGTGATGATATCATTCGTCTTTTCTTAATCCCTTTGAGTTATTTGATATCTCAATATTTTTTATTGAAAATTGGCATTCTGATGTACGAAAACGATTCGATAGAGAAAACAGATTTCATCGAAACATTTCTAGATGAAAATAACATTTTTTTTATTTGTTATCAAAATTATTTTAAAAGAATAACTATTTTAATGTCCATAGTTGTGCTGAGATGGCCGCAAAACTCGGAACCTCAGGCGGGACTCGTACCCGCACTTACAGATATCCGGTCTGCCGTGCTTTCCATTACACCACCGAGGCCCTTGCTCTGCAACCACTCAATGCTTCACTTCAAAAAAAAAAATAACTATTTCAACAACACGTCGTTATAAATTGTTTACGATTCCGCCTAAAATGATTAAGTGAAAACGTATCTCTATAAAAATTTGGTGCATTTTAGAGTTTTTTCAACAAAAAAAATACGATAATGGTTGAAAATTCATGGAATGCAGACTTTTTTGTTTGGAAATGTTATGTAGCATTGCCGCTGGGAATAATTATGATGCTCTCAGAAGTTCATGTAACTCCTACCCTCCTCAAATGAGAAGGCAATCAACATTGAGAGTGAAAAATTATATAATAATCACATTTTCTATTAAAGGCTGTTTTGCGATATCATTGTTAGAATTGTGGTGATTATTTGCAGAAGCGGCTACTATTGCCACAAATCTCATTGGTACTGTACGACGTTTTCTTGAAAATTGTGAGAGCTCCACTACAACCGAGCAGTCCTGAGAAGCTTCTAATAATAAATATATTAAACTGATCAGATTAGGTTTGATTGAGCGTTCCTCGTTTTGGAGATCTTCTACGTTCTTTCATTCTTTTTATATTTACTAGTAGCAAACTTGTGTTGTTGCTAAATAAAAAAATTAAAATATACACTAAAAACTATTTCTTGTTAACATCGATGATGGTAATTTCGAAAAATCACTGCGAATTTGGTTTGAAAACGATCATACATAATGCTGTGAACATAAATGTTAACTTTCGTTATATAGTGAAGAGTATTTGTGTTTGTTTGTTAGTCAAGTATCGTTATACCTCAAACAGAGTTCCAAAATAATCAATACTACAACATAAACCCAACATTAGAACTGATATGACTCACAAACTGGTATTCATAGTAAATGGATATGATGAACAGAGGAACTGCGTAAATACGGTGAAATGCATAGGTAGATCTGTAGCCAGTTTCATTCACCCTGCAAACTCATTAATACTTTTTCTAGAGTAAGTCTGTATGAAAATAGAAAAATTGAATACGATTTTCCACTGAGGGTCACTAAAGGATTCCATCATGATCTTAATCGAACCTTACTAATAATGAGGATCAACCAGTCGTTAAAGTTGATTCATTTGAATGATCCTCACAGCTCATCACTTTTATTTATGTATTCGTGCGATCCTCATTTTTTTCCCAGGAGATCATCATCAGAATATGATAACTGTGAACTAAAAAACAATCAGAGATCATTGGTATGGTTCACTTCAACTCGCAGTCGTGTTTACGAACGGTTACTAAGGCTAACGCTACTAACGAATTACTATGGTGCTCGAAAGCGCCAAAGGTGCTGAAAAGGTGAGTGGGCTGTTGGTGTTCTCCTTAATATGATATTTTAAACGGGTTAGAAGTCTCTGTTATATGGAAATCGTCGGTACAAATATCTTCGGCGTATTTTGACTAAAAATCAAGCAATTACAGTGAATTTAAATTAGAAGTCTTCGCGCAAATTTTTTATTCAGTTCATTCTACATTCAACCACAAATTTCTTAGGTTTCTTTACGTTTCCCTAATTTTACTGAAGTTAAATGTAAGCACATCCCCCTAGAAGGGTTCCAGGCTTCTATAAATTTTGTATAGCATTTTTTCTATGATGGAGTGATGACGTCACATTGTTCTGTTTCGAATCCATAATACCTATATAAATTCTATTAATATGGGCCCAACGACTTGAGAGTGATTCGATTTAGGATGTCTTTGTCACGTTTTAGCCTGCATCAAACTCATTTTAAATCAACAATGAGGTTTCAAACTGAATAGAGAATTCGAACTCTAACTGACAACCATCGATTGCTAAATTATCAAGAAGAATAATTTGCTCATATCAAATGACAGAAGACGTATCAAATGAGAACACAATAGCGTTTCAATTCGTTAAACTCAAATGTAACTAATTCCCATTCAAGTTCGTCTCCCTACGTGCGATTTTATTTTTCTTTTTGATTTCTTTTTTATTTTTGAGGTTTTTTTCAACGACAGTGCGACTGACAGAAGTAAAGAAATATTTGTATGACATAAAACTCCTAACCTTCCCAGATTCATGACGTTTCAAGTAATCAGTAATAAGCAGATCTGGATTGTTGTCTTTTTGTAGTAAATAGAAAACACTGATTGAAGCAGGCATTCATTTCATATGCTTGATATTTGGAGGTTTGAGATTCTTGTAAGAATGGAAGACCACTTGAGCGAATAAACGACTCGATAGTGTTTAAGCTGGTTGTAGTACCTTCATTTCTTATTAATATCGTCTAAGGTAACCACGAGATTCTACCTGTTAACGTCCTCGGATATCATCTCGTTATCCATCACAAGTTCGTAACACAGACCACAACACCATAAAAAGCATGAATGACCACCCATTCGACAACAGATTGAAAACAAATGCGTCACCATCATTGTGTACTTCCATTTTTCGAAGATCTTCACCAACTTTTCACCAACTATTGTTGGCAACAACAGTAGCAAATACGCAATTATTTTGTCAGTCGTTTTAGCTGACACGCGTAGCGCAGCCATAGGAGGGACCTTATTGGTATGCGGATTATAGTAGCAAGTTTAAGGGTTCGGGTTCGACCACAGGCCAATCAAACCTTCCATTCCTGAAAAACCAACGGACTAGTATCAGAGTAATAATCTGAAAAACAAAACAGTACAGATTTGCCGACAGGTTGGCCCTCTTAAATGGTTGTTTATACCACTTCTGGTCAAACACAATGATAACATCACCACAATGAATAAATAGCGTCTAAAGGGCTAATAGTCTCTATGGAGCACTGTGACGTCCATTCTGAAAATGTGTCCATATAACTTAGCTAGAGAGAAGTTTTGAATATAAGTGTAACAAGCATATAAATAATTTTAAGCCAACCGATTCACGTCCCAAATCTCCGTTACCGGATGAATTAGAAGTTCGCCAAAAAAAAGGAACAGGAAAATTTTCAGGAAAATCAGCATCCAATTTGAGGTTAACATTTGACTGCGTACAAATTATAGATATCAACTTTTATTTGTTCTTCATTATAGTAGTAATTTTTTATTACAGCGATGAAAGTGTCAGTAAAGTTAGTAAAAAGAAAACAAAGGGGTAGGTGCTTTTTCTCCAATGTATTTTTTAAGCGGAAAAATTTATGTCACTGTGGTCATTTATGTTTTATTAATCGAGTCATTTCTATCAAGTGATAAACAGTGAGGAAGAACCCTTATATAGTAAAGATACCTGGCAGATATCTTTTCCCGGCTGCTGTTGACGTTTGCTAGAATAATGAACATTCTTAAGGATATCTTCCGCTTTCAATAAAGCCTTTTACAGCATTATGACAAACTCATTATGGTATTCTTCTAAAGCAATCCATTCAGACAATCCATTAATAAGATTAGATAAGCTTTGGCGTTGATCAATACCCTGTGGCGGTGTTCGCCTACGCTTTTGTATTCAACGTGATATCGTGGAGATGGTTGAACGCAAGCCTAGTCTATACAATGCTTCACCAAGTCAGTGCTAGTTCTCTGGTACCAATTTACCGACCCTGGAGGTATGGCGGCTTGGTAGACCTGGGTGACGGCCGCAAACATATTTGGGCCAGCCACCTTCATTTACGCCACCACGATCCCAATCCATTGATAGTGCTTATAATACTCCAATCTCCTTTCATTCCCCTCTGTTGTTCCTTACAATCATAAAATTATAAATGAATAATTATCAAGCAAAAAACATGGTAGTAACGAATGTTCACTTCAGAAGCCAGAAATCTGATAAAGACGAAAAATCGGATAGTGCCACATCTGATGTAGCAAGACAATCGGATAAAAGTACCACCACTGATGGAGCAAAACAATCGGATAGTAGTGCCACTTCTGGTGTAGCCAAGGAATCAGATAAGAGTACCACTTCTGATGTGGCAAAGGAGTCGGATAGCAGTGCCACTTCTGGTGTAGCCAAGGAATCAGATAGTAACGCCGCCGCTGGTGTAGCAAAGGAATCGGATAAAAATAACATCCCTGATGCTACTAAACAGTCGGATAGCAGTGACAATACTGCTGCAGCAAAGGAATCTGATAAGAGTGCTACCTCTGGTGTAGCTAAGGAATCAGATAGTAGTGCAGCCGCTGGTGTAGCAAAAGAATCGGACAAGAGTACCACAGCTGATGTGGCGAAACAGTCGGATAGTAGTGCTACAGCTGGTGTACCAAAGGAATCGGATAAGAATAACATCCCTGATGCAGCTAAGCAATCCGATAGCAGTGACAATACTGGTGCAGCAAAGGAATCTGATAAGAGCGCCACCTCCGGTGTAGCTAAGGAATCAGACAGTGCCGCCGCAGGTGTAGCAAAAGAATCTAATAAGAATACCAATGCTGATGTAGCCAAACAATCAGATAGCAGTGATAATACTGGTGCAGCAAAGGAATCTGATAAGAGTGCTACCTCTGGTGTAGCTAAGGAATCAGACAGTGCCGCCGCTGGTGTAGCGAAAGAATCGGATAAGAGCACCACTGCTGGTGTGGCGAAACAATCGGATAGTGGTGCTATTGCTGCTGTAGCCAAAGAGTCAGATAAGAATATCACTCCTGATGTAGCAAAACAAACGGACAGCAGTGACGCCACTGGTGTAGCAAAAGAGTCGGATAAGAGTGCAACCGCTGATGTAGCAAAGCACTCGGATAGCAGTGACACCACTGGTGTAGCGAAACAAACGGATAAGAGTACCACCGATGATGTAGCAAAGCAGTCGGATAGCAGTTCAAGCTCTGGTGTAGCTAAAGAATCAGATGGCACTGCCACATCAGATGCAACGAAACAGAGTAGTAAAAGCGAAGGTATCCAGACGGCACGTTCGACAAAAAGCGACGGAGTTGAGACCGCAAATCTTCCGACATCGACGAATACGGACGTATCCACTGGTGAAAGACGTTTAAAAAAAATAGATAAAATAAGTAACACAAAAATAATGTTTTCAGGGAAATCGTCCCAAAAAGATTCAAAAGAATCTACCACAATACCTAGTGGTATTACTACAGATTCATCTGGTTCTGCAAAAACGATGGGTGGTCAGACGGCTACACTGACAACGTCCGTATCTTCTGCGACTACTGATAGCCAAGTAGGTGATGTAGAGATTTTATTCAAAAAGATCATGGTGGTTTGATATCTTTAGTTACTGAAATACACCAGAAGGCAGTACGTGTTTCACATACTATTACGTTGTTTTTATTCATACATTTATGTTTACGACAGTATATCCAGATATTATATATATATATATATATATATATATATGCTATATCCGGTATAGTGCAGTATATTCACCGTCATATCCATTTTATAGGACTGTAAACGGTTCAGCTTTATGTTTGTCAAAAAATAATGCATAAAAACAACAAATAACAAGCATGCTCTTTTTGAATAAAATCTCTA
>KN716977.1:5717-26624 GCA_000816705.1 Dictyocaulus viviparus | reverse complement strand
CGGATTGGTAACACACCGTCCCAAACACATGTACATGCGAGTTCGACTCGCCTGATGTTCCAAGAATACCTGATTCACTCAGGCTTATTGGGAATATAATAACAAAACCATTATAATCTGTCATACTTAGTAGAAGATGAATAGAATAATCATGAAAGGTCTGACTGTGTTTAATAAAATGCATGTCGAAAGTTTGTTAAATTATAAACTGGGAATTTATAATAAAAATCGTAGTGGGAATTCTTGTTCATATTACTGAAACTCATTTTTGTTGTTTGAGTTGGCTCTGGGTGAAGTTCGAACCATTTGTATGTCGGCAGGCAATACGTAGGTGATGCCATGTGAGGAGAGTAAAGGCGGTGTGTTGTTTGATTCTAAGCAAATTCCACCGATATCAAGTGGCGATCGATTAGAGCGTAGTCATATTGTCGCTCGTCATCACCAGCCACTCTTTCTACAGGTACGTTTAGCAGTAATGGAGCGCTGAGCAGAAATTACTTTGACGAATTCTTATTCAAATCGTACCATATTTTGTAAACTAAAATCGTCCATATTTAGAAGATCACTTGAACTGCTGAACGAAATGCACGAAAATGTTCACTGATCACGAAAATAATAAAAAAATCAGTCGGGTAGGTGTTTTGACAGATGAACTTTCTAGAGTTCAAGAAAATTACATTACGTGTACGATGGTATGGTGTAATTCGCTGTCAGTACTATAAGTCGACAAAAAAGCAAACATTATTTAGAAAAACGGTGTACTGTACCGCGTATGAAAGTGAACGACGTATTTAATAGAGATAATTTGTATGTAATATGAATAATACGTTACATTGAAAGTAATTAAGTACATTTGACGTTTGAACTGTTTTGGTGCGCTTCATTCATATTAGGTCAAAGCTCGGAATCATATGATAATAAAAAGCACATTAATCAATAGGTTATACTGTAAACAGCTGTCAGATAGCTAGGATTTCTCATCCATTGCAACAATTGTGCTAGAAATTTTCACCGGATAGGGATTGATGGAAGCTTCAACGGTCACTAATCAAGCACTAGAAAAATTTAATCGCTACAAAATTTTTGACTTTATGAAAAATATTCAAATATGTTTTAATAGAATATTTATATTCAAATTTTCAATAGATTACATGTACATCATTGTCAAAACCTACCTTGAAACTTATTTTTAGAAACTTTATTCGAACGTTTTTTTTCCGTTTTTTCCTCTTACATGAGCTCTTTTCATTCAGCAGATGTACGATTTTAGCGCTCATTAAACACCCATATTCTTGGTGATTGTCAAGTATGTGGTCAACCTGCACATGGAAGCCATTTCGGAGTTCTTACATGTCGAGCTTGTGCTGCATTTTTCAGGCTAGTCATTGTTTATAATGACGTTATTGTTTTGTCACTGACGTCACTGTTGTTTGCAAACGCAAAATGTTACGAGTAGAATGCTCACCAATCTAACGGATAATCGTTAAAATCTCAATAAAACTACAATTTTAGAAGAACTGTGGTAATGAATAGGCAGTACTCGTGCCGACGAGCTAACGGTTGTTGCTCAATCACTAAAGATGAGCGTTATCTTTGCCGATTTTGTCGTTACAACAAATGTCTAATGATTGGAATGACCCCTGACAGTGAGTGATAGCTTCTGATAAATGACTTTGAACCTGTGTTTATATTTACATAAATGATAGGCGTGACGAAAACTGTAGAATAGGCAAGCAAAAATCGCCTCGTAGAAGCAATTTTGCACTCGTGAAACTTTTTTCGTTGTTTGCTTGACTTCATGTTATGAATAATTGAATTGCTAATAAATATTTAAAATCACAGTTAAACAGTAGTGTGTAAGACAGTTGTCCTTTAGAGAATAGGACAGTCCTACTTGTCTGAAAGCTTAAGCATCAGCTCAATTTTCAGCGTTATCGAGAACTTTTTCAAATCAAAAACGGCAAAAATCTTATTGAAATATAATGAGAAACATTGTATTTTGACAAGGAAAACGCAATAAAAAACTATGTTTATGTTTTCATAGAAATTTGAAGTTCTTTTTTTATGAGATTTCGGTTTACTCTTGACAAGGTTCTGTGTAAATAAATCATCCCTTGGTTTGTCTGCCAGGCGAATTTCACTTTTTTCCACTGCTTACAGAAGTAGACTTCGAAGACTATCAACTGAACTGCTGCTTATCATATGATATAGGATAAGGTTTGGTGTCGATGAAGCCCCGTGTAAAGCGAAAGTCATGCACCTTCAGAAAGTAATATCGTGGTGATTGGACGAATTTCTGGCTTGTATATTGAATTTGAGTGAAGACTTTTCATCAAGTGGTTTCAGTAGTGCTCATCTTTCCAGAATATTACGATACCAAATGAATGACATTAGAAGGCTGAAAGGCTGTTTGTTTTAGGACGGACTTGAATAGCCTGCGTTACTGCGGCACCTACCTACTTTGAGAAATGCTACTACCTACTGTTGTTAAACAGTACAACGGAATTTCGCTGTAGTTATAACATAACTTAATTGATTACATTGTAAAAGAAAGATAACAATAGATTACAATAGAAGATTAAAATCTTATTGCAATCATGGAACTATTGAACAATTTAGGTGATTGACAGAACTTGATAATAGGTAGTATTACAGAAAATAACTCCAATGATCTGATGGAAAATGGAGTTTATGCCAATGCATATGCAAGGCATAAATTAAAAAGATGATACTACTCCAATCTTCTAAACAGCTATACTGGTCTACCCGATATGCAATGAAACAACTATGCTGTTTCGAAGACTCTTACGAAATTCGACATGCAGCCTCATCAGTGGGAACACCCATATGAACAAAAATTTGAAAGATAAACCGACATAGGCTGTATTCTCACCACCGTGAGACTTATTGAAGTTATTCGAATGTTCATGAGATCAATTTAAATCTCAAAATGCTCCTGATTCTTTTGCAACATAAAGAGTACCGATTCAATGGCTAAGACCGCTTACCACACTATACTCTATAAGCCATCCAGATCATTGTTCTTCATGATATATTAAGATGACCTTTGAATGATCTTTGGCCATTATTACGCTCTTTCACGAGATTTGATGTTCAACGTGACATTGTAGAGTGCTGAATGCTAGGCTGATCAATATAATCATTTCGGTTAACCACTGTATACTATGTGTTACCTCTTTTTCCAGATTTTTCCGGTGTCAATTTACCGACTTCAGATAGATAGGCGGTTTGGTAGGCTTGGATGTGGTGACGAACCTCTAACCTTTGTATCACTGCGACACATTTGTTACTACGCTATGCGTCATAGATTAAACCTCAAAAAACGATGTATTTCGAAAACGGATACGTTCCTTGTACCTCATTTACATTGAACGGGAAGAATATTTGAAATGCTCAAACTAGGCGTGTGTATCTATTTCGTGAAAGAAATGAGATATAACGCCACGTGACGACAAATAAAACTAATAGCTTATCAGAAATAAAGCGGCTAGGAGAACATTCGAAAGCACAACGAACGTAATTAAGAAGGTATGGATGTTTATGTTAATAGGATGAAATATCACTAGACATAAATTGAGCATTAAACACGCCATCGATTGAGTGATGCCAGAAATTTTTCATATTTTGCAATTGAGGAAGGAAATCCGAATTTATGACCTGCGCCAACAAGGAGGTGATAACACTTTATGGTATCAAGCGTTGTGCATATTGAGTGATAATCGCTGAACACATACCTGGTGGAAATTACATTCCCACTGAATATCAGATGTACTTCAGACCTTTTTAAGATGATTCTATAGAAGAAATATAATGCTCGGCGTATCTCTAAAGCGGAAGCCTATTGCCCTCTACAATGCCCTATTCTTGCGTCCGATACGGGTAAATGAAAGCCATGTTGGAGCCTGTTCGACTTACTTGATCATCAGTGATGATGTATACATGCATTCATGCATATGGTTTGTGATATTCTATGTGGTATGAGGTCATAAGAATAATTGAAGAATCTCGTTGACGTGTTTATGAGTTAGATGCATATGCTTGATAAATCATGCTTGTAATTATGCTAATATCTTTTCTGTTGATCCGTCGAAAAAAAAAACAGAATTTAAATAATAATTAAATGATTGTAATTAAATTAGTTAATTGATGATGATAATTCAAATCACATTGTTTCGAAATCAGTTGATGTATGCAGAATGTTGAACCTTGTCACAATATTCCTCAAATTTCTTCAAAAATTTAGATGTTCAATGGAATAGAGATGTGCTATCAACAACTGTGCACAAGAAGAAATTTGAGTCAACAGTGAGGATTTTAGTTCAAATGCTTTTTCTCGTTTTGATTATATTTAAGAAGAGTGGAAACTAATAAGTACATTGAGCACAATAGTGATATAAATAAGATGATAATATTCTTGGTGCTCCTTCTTTGTTCTTTTTTTAGAGCTCTTTCCTTTCGTTTGTTTCTTTCAATAGGTCGTTCAGATCGACGAATGTATGAGAGAGACTTCAACTACAACAACAACAACAACAACTTTCGAACCTGTCGATACTGTAAGCTGGGTGCCGTCATGTGCAACAACAAAAGTATGAATGATTTTCTAGTAAACGTTTATTGCGCTTAACGTACTTGTATATTTTTATATTTTATTTGATACTTCTACATGCTTATGCTTTCTCTGTTTCCAGTACGACAGCTTCATTCGAAAAGCGTTCTACCACAAATTAAATCTTCTAGTGCCAGTTGATGATAATGATTAAGAAATGATAAGATTTTTGTGTCCACACTAGTAACAAAGAGTGTTACAAAGAATTCAGAAACGCTTCAATTCACATAGCGAACAATTAAGAAGAACCACAGTGATTTACATTGTCCGGCCAGAATGAATTACTGTTATCCTTCTATTGTCGTGCATTGAAAATTTTCGACACTCGTTAAAGCTCCTTACCATATTCTTTTTCTTATTTAAAATATTTTGAAACTCTTATATCGATCAAGGACCAGCTTGTGAAAAGCCAAAGTGGCTGAATTCTTTCTCAGTATATCATTCTCATTTCTTCTTCTCATATCATTTCTTTTCTTCATATTTCGAATTGCTGACGTTTAAAAATCTACAGCAAGTATCAATAAAATATAAAATTAACTATTTAAAAATGTCAGATTTCTCGTTAGAGGAAACATCTATTTCTCTAGATATTGGTGATGAAGTTTTCCATCAAGTTCTACAGAAGCCTCCGTGCTAAAATCTTTTCAGTAGAGAAATATAAACATTAATTTCAGCCTAACACATTCGTACGGAAATCGGTGCCAAGAAAAGACGCCGTTACAAGAATGGTGTTCGATATGTCACCAATTATGGCGAAACTGAAGAGCATTATGTCCGATGTGAGTAACTCATATACAATTTTTTGCTTTCTATATTTAGCTCTTGTTTCTAGACTCTAATTTTTCAGAACTAATTCGTTTTCTCTGATTTTATTTCCCTTTCCTCTCTCTCTATCTCTCTTTTCTCTCTGACACAATGTTTTCAGCCCTCATACTTCACATTTATTTAAGGTTTTCTTTCTAAAACGGACGTATAATCGGAAAGATTTCTGACATTATGATAAGTATAGAATGAAATGAGTCTAATGTTTTTTTTTGAGTTTTAATATCTGACAGATCATGTGAATAACTCAATTCTGAGCGACGACAGTGAAAAGATTCATGCTTTCTCTAAACTTTTTAGTAGTTATACAAATGCTTTCACGGGGAACCTATTCTTCATGTTTGTTGAAAGTCATTTCATTTAGTTTTCGTTACAGTTTAAGCCTGACGGATGTCTTCCACGTGAACCATTACAACGTATGTACCATGCTCTCTTAAATCACCGTAAAACTCAGCTGTCCGGCTCACAGCTTCAGGTGTACTCATAAGAATATTTGAAATTTGTTGAAAACAGACTTCGAGGCAAGAAATATTTATCTTCCAAAACTATGGAAAAGATGATAATGTTGAAGTGATTCTATGAGGGTTGCCATTAGGGCTTATAAATTAATTTTTTCATAATAATAAAATGTCCATTAATTCTCGACAATGCATGATCTATCACTATCACATAAGCATTGTACTAGCCGAATACTTAATTTGCCAAAACATTTGATGGATACGATGGGTCAGTACACTATCAAAACAGGTGTGGGCGCTGAAAAGAACTTTACTATTTCTTCGCTGCTCCTCCAATACGTTTAGTTCGGGTTGTTCAAATTGCCATTATGATTCGAACCTTGTATTCACTCACATTTTCCTTACGGAATATACGTGATTTAATGAACTCAATTAATTTTCAATCTAATCAAAGTTCTGCTATTAAGGAGGTAGTTGCTACTTACATACATATCCGCTATGTCAATCATACCATACCACAACCACAATTATTTTAAGCCTACGTTTATTCGAAATCACATGTAAAATCAGTTCTTTTTATGTAGATCATGGAGTCGTTAAGCTTAAACCAATTATTGGAAATTTGGAAAGCACAATTGTTTGCAATTGGAGAATGGATGATGCATTGCGAAGAATTCGCACGATTACCACTTGATGAAAAGGTCCTTTCTATCCAGAGTTTATTTCTATTTTCATTTCTTTCTAAACAGCAATCTGTTTCTGTTTGAATAGTTTTTCAATATTATTACATAATGCTTTAACTTTACTGACTTCTTATTTTTCTAGTTTTGGAATTCTGCCATTGCCTAATTTAAATAAAATCACAGTTTTCAACTACATTCTCAAAATTATATGAAACCACCTGAAGCAGAAAAAAACTGCATTCTATGCTTGCAGCTTAATGACTATTTAAGTGGCTTGCACTATGCTAGAAGTTCTGTCTCATCTAGTATTTTTAACCAAATCTTGTCTCAGTTCACCTTGATTCGTTCTATTATCGGTTTCTTACGTTTCTCGTTGTCCAAATCTCGTTTCAGTTGAAAATGTTCAAGAACTCGTGGATGATCTGGCAACGATTTGAGCGCATAACCATGTCAATAGAATTGTTTGGATGGAGAGCTGTCAATGAGAAGGTGAAGCTTTTACCTCGAAATGGAAACAATTCAACGATGTTCCTAATATGTCTTTTTTTTAAACAGCTTGGCAATAGTTTGTTATCTTCTACAACAAAAGACTAGCCTTCCCAAGTCGTTGTATAGACCACAGTTATTCAAAGAACTACACGATCACAGCAAGACCAATTGGCGCATCTTTTCAAGAAGATAGATTACGCTAGTGTTCATCCTTATCGTCGTATCAATATAAAGTTGATGACGCAAAATTTTTGCCTCAGTTCATTCTGCGGCATAACGCCATGAGTCTTTAATGGTTTAGGTGAGAGACATAGAAAATATTATCAAAAAATTGATTTCCTATTGGTATTTGTTACACACTAAGTTCTATTGAGCGTAAAAGAAATGAATCTGTTGACAGATTTGTGTAGCTGAAACTATTGGGACTCTTCTATACTTTTGAAATACAGACTTATACATATCGAGTGAGTACTATTCAAAAAACTCTTGAGGTTCTCAATGTACGTAGTAATATACGACAAGCTGTAGCGTTGATCAGTCCCTTGCGGTGGGATGTGCCTACGCATTCGTGTTTAACATGATATCATGGCGGTGATTGTATGCAAGTCTGATCCATACAGTGACTTGAGTTGATCACTCTTCACCAAGTCAGTGCTTGTTATTTTACCCAGATTTTTTTCGGCACTATTTCACCGACCCCGGAGGGATGGAGGATCTTGATAGGTCTGGGGATCGGCCGCAAACTGATTCGGACCGGCGTTTCAACGTGGCTCCTCCACCATAGCGCCACTGTGCACTCATGGACATAATACGGATCCATAATGCTCAGCCGAAGCAAGCAGACTAGATCCTGGGAAAGATTCCTACAAAAATTCTGTGGTGGAACTGTTCGTGATGAAGGAATCGATATCTGAAAGATAAACAAACTGCATAATAAGAAGTAACAATTGAATTGGTACCATACTAGCGTCTTCTGCTACATGCACAGATACGTTTGTACACTGTCAAAGCGATGATACGCATTGAAGAGATTACAAATGTTTTTTCTTACAGTTACTAGCGATTTCCGATGATAAAGCGATTGTAATCGATACAGTGAAATTCGATTTTTCATCTCTTACAGACCACGATCCCAGTTACATAAGAAGGTAGATTAGTTTGAGTTGAAGCATTTTTTAGAAACAGTTTTTTACAACTGTAGTACTGTAGAATCACTGAATGACTTGAACTAGCCACTTGTGGCAGAACTTTCTGTAGACAAAAAATAAAGTAAGAACGCGTTGAATCTTCATTCATTCCAAGAATATTCGAACCATTCGCTGATCGCTTGACTGAGGAAGTTACGAAATCGTGTCTTGAAGTTGGCCTCAACATTATTGAGGTAGTGTACGTGTTGTGCACTTTAATGTGGCATGTCGAAGGTCAGCATCACTTCTTTTGTTTTGAATTTTAATAACTATAAATATAATCAGATACATGGGATATTATATTAATCAGCCTGCAGTAGTATATGTGTGGCATATTTAGGCAGATTCGTGAATTCCGAAACTCAGGCAGTGGCAGAGACCTATCGAGAACGCATGTCTGATAATTTGCATTATTATTACACTACAATATTAAAAGCTCCCAATTATGCTGGTCGTCTTATACGATTGATGACCATAGTGCATTGTATTGAAGTGAGTTCAAGTAGGCATAAATATCACGTTGTTACTCGATTAAAATTTTATCCCTTAAAACTCGAAAAATTTACGAACTCGTATCATTATTTCAGAATATTCACTATGAAAGATCGAAAATAATGGAACTAGCTCGAATCTTTGACATTTTCAAAGTTGAGGTGTCTGAGAACGGCATGTTTGATTGTTGAAGAAGAACAACATCAACTTTTGAATGGTTCCAGTTCTATTCAAATCACTATTCATACAAGAATCTCACATCTAATAAACATCCCATTGATCAATCCATTGCCAAACAATGATGCCAATTGAAATCACAATTACTGCCGAACTTATAGCCTAAATGGTTGAAGTATTCTGAATGGACCAGGAAAGGATACTAGCTGAAATAATTTCTCAAATATATTTTGACAATGAGCTTACCAGGTAGCCGAGTCGTTACAAACTATGATTGAACTAACTACAAAACAAAACAAACTATAATTGTAAAATAAAAATATAAATAGTGAGTGTCATAAGAACTAAGTACAAGTTGAAAATCAGGAGACTAATCACAACTTTACCACAAAATTCGCATAACTACCCATATTAACACTATGGAGATTTTGCCTCCTCAGTTTGGCTATACGCATTTTTGTCCTTTTAATATTGATCCTGGTGGAATAGTTGCCTTCCAGATGATTTACTCCTCAACGTGACTGGATTACATGAACGAGTATTTAGTGTAATAGTGGATAGAGGAAGTGTTACGTAAACGTCAATATTATCATCAATGGAAATCACTGTTGGATTTGGACGAAGTTAGACGTTACTAGAACGATTTATTAGCCAAGTAACCAAAAAACATTAGCCATTGAATCATCTCTTGAAGCCATTGTTTATAAAAGGAATATTTTGTATGGATGCAAACGGTGAAGGCATATATCGTAAGCTGGACCGTTTGTGAACTCAAACTCAAACGAGTTTACAATAAGCGCTTTATGATACCTCATTAACTGCTTGTTACTTATGTAGGATAATAATAAATGTTTGTTTTGATGAATAATAGTGCAACACCACGAATCCTTCATTTTCTTAAATTCAACGAATTAAATAAAAAGTCACAATTTGTCGTATTTCTCAAAATCTGACGTGTTGCCTAATTCCGCTTTTACTTTCTCGACTACTGCACGACGTGCGGCTAGCGTATCGTCTGCTCCAATTGCAATCAAACTACCTCTCATCATCCCTCTAAAATTACACATTCATGATTGAATATAATCGAAGAATTTTCGAAAACAAAAAGTTCAAAGCAGAAACAAACAATGAAGGATAACGTGCACTACGGTGAGCGGTAGCCTAGTTTTTTAACCTTTTACCTTGTACCCGAACCACTATTAGATTTGAGAAAAGAAATGCGGACGTGTGTTAATATGAAAAAACATAATCCGATTAAAATTACAAAGAAAAGTATATGAAAAAGAAATGTTCATAGAAAGTTGAACATCTACAAGAACGTTATCGTACCTGGCAGCTCTTGCAGTTCGTGGCCGCTCTTGAGCTGTTCGCTTAGTTATGTCCTTAAGAAAGGTTGTTTATATTAAAATAAGCTTTCTATCCTATTAAATAACATACTACGACGTCTAATTCAACTATGACTAAAGGTTTTTTTCATTTTTCAATAAGCAGCAGTTTAGTCGGAAGTCCAATTGTTTTTTCTTCTAAGAAGCATCAGAATGTTTATGTTCATACACTAGAAAAAAAAAAACAGAAAACCTTGTTTCAGCAAAACCTGACCCGATATTTACCCAATCTGCTGAAATTACGTTATGAAGGTAGGACAAGAACATATGAAAACACATTTCTCGTTTTCATTGTCTTTAAAAATGGCTACGAATTTAAAATTATATTTAGAAAAAAAAAACTTAAAAACCTAATTACTAACAATATTTTTCAACTAGAAAACTAAAAATGATACATTCATTTGTTTTTCACGCTCGATGGCTTTCATCTGTAACAGTCGATCTCTTTGCATACGTAAATATTTTTCACGATTGCGAATTAGAGCGGAATTCAATCGATTTGGTTGTTGAAGAAGTGCCTACAAATCCGAAAGATTACAAATAAAATATGTAAGAAAAATATAAACCAATACTACAAACGGTATTAATATTTTTGTTGTGCTACAATTTTAAGTCCTTTAAAATACGCTGCTGAACTTATAAACACTGTACGTAATGCATTATGAAAGTGATTGAACCGGGTTATCTGAAATGATTTCTAGACAGATTAATTCGCTCGCGATGAGGGATCGAGGCAATGAGGTGGCACGACGCAGCATATAGAGACGGTATCGTCACTAAATGTACGACATACCACATGTACAATTACTATAAGATATTCATTGTAACGAAAATATAAAGTTTATTGGAAAGTTAGTCCCGCCTAAGGTACCAAATTCTGACTCAGCATTATTAGGGATATTTGATGAAAAAATCAATTATAGTAATTATTACACTAGTTCTTGACCACGGAAAGAAGTCCATACAGAATTCTGGAACTTGAGAATTACTCGTAAAAATGAAATATATACTGAAGTATTAAAGACGTTAAAAGATTAAGTCAATGAATGCTTTCAATTGCTCATACTAGTATGAATCACTTTTTTCCCTATGTCTTAGAATTCTCATTCTCATAAGTACGACAATTGTCGAAGTTAAGAAATAACTGTTTGAGGATGAAGTAAATGGAAAATGGAAAACCAATTCAAATCTTATTGAGCGAGTAGATATAAGGATTTCTTACTGTCATAAAAAACGAATCGATAATGATGCAACTACAAAAGCACATCACCCACATTCACATCCGACATCGTTTTGCCACGAGGTCCGTGAAGCATTTGAGGCTGTTCATTCACTTCTATTAACTCGCTTAATTTTTCATCGTTTATGTTATTGTCTTTCGCCTTATCGACAGATGGCTAAAATTTATAAATGGTGCAAGTAGAAAATTATGCAAGTAGTCAATTAGTCTGTTTTCATATTCGTCAATCAAAAATAAGACAGTTCAAGTTATTAAAGTTAGCTCCTAATTTTTGAATACTCGGATGGAACGACTTCACATATTGTCAGATTTCCTCTATTTTTCTAGTTTTTTATCGTGTGACTGCTGTCTGTATTTTGCATGCTGTGGTGTTTTTCTACATTCTGAATGCTTTGGTATTCTGCGCTTTTCGTGACTTCAAGAGGTCCCATTGTGCAATCATGAATTTCTTCAGAGCTACGAAAACAAATTTCGATGTCAGCTCGGAGCACTCATCCATCTAGCGTTCAGAAGAAGTGCTCAGAAGATTGTTTGCATTCTTTTGAACTTCATTCTGCAACGTTGTTTTTCGTCCTATATTATCATTATACGACCAGCCCATGTATGGCTACGTGTTTGACGCACTTTCTTAATATTGTGTAGGTTATATTTAAGACGACCAACTGTTCAACCATTCTGTGAGTTGTTCTTCAAACACTCGTTATTATGGAGGTACATCAATTACTGTGTCATCAGCGGAGCAAAGCGCTATTAGAGATGAACGCGATCTCTTTGGAAACGCTACCCAGATGTAAGCGCGTCCCAAGTTTTGTGATCTATTCAACATCATCAAAGATACAATAAAGAAGCAAAACCACTACAATCTGTTATAGCTTATAGGAAATAAACGCGATAACCACTAGATATTATACTCAGATGAGTTCCCGTTCCTGTATTGACGTGAGCTACCTGGATTGACTATCATTACTTGTAGTGATGATTTATTTCACTCTAAAGTCATCACATATATGTCTACATGAACGTTGGTCCATACTATCATATAGTTGTTTCGTGAACCGTGTACAATGTAAGGCATCGGCTCCACATCTATGCAGCTGAATATATTTCTCAAACACCAGACGAATCCATTCATAAAGAACCAAATGGCACACCAATTCGAATTTTAATTATATGATATTCATAAAATCCAATAGAGTTTGCACCACTTTCCACATACAAATTCAAAGAAATTATTCAAGACAACACTCACATATCGGGTTTCTGGAGATGTATTCCTCTTTAATGATTCCGTGTGTGCGCTAGTGGATTTGAGGGTATTTTTTGAAGATGACGGTCGTACATTAACCCTAAAACGTACGAATATTACCAATACGGTGAATTTTTCAGGCTAAAATTTATAACTGTTAGCCTACTTTTTGGTCTTCTCTTTTTCATTGCCAGATTCAGCGACCACATTTGATTTCGCTTCTGCTAATTTGATATCATTGATTTGAATTTGCTCGTTTTCAGTAGATACTGTATCTTTTGGAGATAAAGGCTTACTATCTTCCCTTTCCGAGACGTCTTTTATTGTAGTGATCCTACCAGTTGATTTTGTTTCGGGATCTTCTGTTATATCAGGATGATCAATGTCCTCTCTTAAGTTTTGTTCCTTCAGCTCTAAAATACCTGTCTGCTTTGTTGATTCCGATGATGTAGACGTTACCTTCTCCATCGGAGATTCGAATACCTTAAATAGATTGTATAGATACTAAAACATCAGTTTCGTCGTTAACTCGCGCAGTGGTAGGAGCCACAGTAACACGCGAGCTTAATATAGTATACGCTAGCTTGATACGTTTGAGGCCAGCACCAGTCCAATTAAGCCCTCTATCAATCTGGGGTCGATCATTAGTACTAAAGTGAAGTTGGTGGGTAAGCAGCACTGACTTGACAGCAGAATGGTCTTCTAATGTCATTGTGCAGACTGGACCATCTGGATCACCTGGATTCCCATTGATCGTCGACAAAATCGATCGGGCACCAGTAAACTTTCAGTTTCTCGCTATCGCGAGGAAGGATGGTCCAATGGAGTCTTTCCTTATAATCACTTTCCAGTGCATTGGTGGAGAGTTTTAACCATTGGGCTGGTGCGTTTTATGTCCAGTCGAATTCAACCACTCATAGCTCATGTCCATCAATCATCATCACATGTCGGCCCACCTACTTACCAATAGCAAAGCGTGTTCGATTGCATTTCTGATTTTTGGTCACTGACGTAGGTGAGGACTTCGAATTCTCCAGTTCACTCGTGTGATACGGAAAACTCCAAGCACCACCTTTTATATAGAGCGTTGTATTACACGTAGTGATCAACTGCTGTGTCAAAAAGATGGGTCTTAAACTTTGTATTCTCAGTTCTCTTCATAACGTCTTCGATGCTCTTATATATGTTCCCCAAGCCGTTCGTTTTCTTCTGCCAACTTTTGCTCTATATACCTCAACATACTTATCTTATTATCTAGATGCGTATAATTACTAATAGGGACAAATAAAGAATTGCATAAAGTACTCACAAAATACGAATTTGGTAAGTCCTGACAACTTTTCACCATTAAAAAACTAGTGAAGATAGATCACATATTCAAAGTACTGCACTCAGTAGTGCACCAAACAGAGAATCGGCCGGATTCGTTTTTAAATCACTTTTCAGGTTCAAATTTGTGGTTAACATAGCAGCGTAGGATATCCATGGCACCATTTACAATCTATTACAATTGGTAGAAAGCACAAAGACAAAAAGCTGTTAATAATTATTTAGAAGTGTTCGTATAGGTCTTCTATAAGCTATTAAACTCCCAAGTAACTCCCAAGTATGAATTTCTATCTAGAATGTATAACGTCAAGATTTTCTAGCCTCCAAAATAATTTCAATAAAATATGTATTATAAAAAAAGTGAGCTTTAAAGAAAAGTCTAGTGAAAAAATAGACTGTTTAAATAATATTCTTTGTAACTTATTCAATTTAATGTACGAACTATTACAGAACGTTGCGCTAACAGTCATATCGTCATTGAAATTCTATCACACGATCAACGACGGCGGTTGGATAGCCTCAGGTAAAGAGATTCTCATAAAGGTTTTATGAATTCGTTTAATTATTTGTCAATGAAACAAAATAAATCATTAAGAAATGAATAATAGTATAGTGCAACCTTTTCCGACTGAACAAGAGCTTCTGTAACCAACTTTTGCTCTTTGTCTCGTTCTTGTTCAAGACGTAGTCTTTCTTCTTCACTATTACGTAGCACTTCTTCAATTTCTGCGATTTCCAGTTTACTAAGGTTGTCAAACTCTTCCTTGCTTTGCCTGTGACTATGAAATTGTTAAGATTTTCACGAAGATTCAACTACCGCTTTCACCTCATCACTGAAATCAACACATATCTCTCGGTCAGCTCCGACGGAATAAACGGATCCTTGTTTTTGAGTGTTTCCCCGTCTTCTATTTGTAGAGCAGATGGGATCAAGCCGCACATGAACTATAATCATAGCAAATATCAATTGAACGTTATGTAAAATTGGTGATGTGCTCTCTTAACCTATTAAAATTACGGATATAAAGCACGTCTATAGCACAAGGGATCTACACGTAAATCTATGCTCATTAATCTGTATTTATCAATTAATACTGCTTAATAATAACAGCAGCAGCTGAGATGCTAAACTGACACAGTCTGGTCACCTCGAATCATTACAGAGGCTAGACATGTACTGAATCCATTGCCAGCAAAAAATGTATGGCGTTTGGTCACCATAAAAATTGGTCAACACCGTAGTTTGACTAGGTCTTATTCACCCAACAAATTAATTATCATTTTATTGCGCTGTGTGCTTCGAACTGTTAAAATCAGAATGAGATCTGTCTCAGAAATCATTCGAACGCGTCATATTGGAACGTGCAATATTATGGAAGGTTGTTCAACAATTCATCATTCACTTTGTCTTGACAGAACGTCTACCTCTCTCATTTCAAACTGTGAAACAAATCAATTTATAAACATGAGCAGCTTATTTTTGACTTCTATCGCTTACCTCAATCATCTGCAGCGCCTGTAGTTGTAGTTCGACATTCTTTCTCATCATCATAGGCACGAACACATTGAAGTTTTCCGCAGCAGCAATCGGTTCAAGGCTTGCCTGTAAAAAAAAAATTCGGATTTGAAAGTTTAGTCTAAATATATAAGTTTATCACTTATTTGCTAACATCTCCACTAATTTATTACTAATTTTTACAGTTTTCCTCAGTCAGCAAGCGTATTTATCGGAAATCTAACCTTTTGTCGTAGTGTTAGTTTGTCAATTTCGGTATTTCTCAGTGATCGAAAGACTTCATCTTTTTGAATATTCGAGTCAGCACAAAAGCACTCGATTAGAGTGTTTACCAATTCACCAAATTCCTTATAGATTGATTCGTATGTTGTGATGTTTTCCTGTTGTCGATCAAAAACTGAAAAAATATTCCTTCTTAGAATTATTCTCAAGCGATAAGTACATGATTAACTCATTCCCTACATGTTATGTGATTTAAACTCTAAATAATAGCGCTCAAGAATAAGTAAGATGTCAATAAATTCAATATTTCAATACTTTTTATCCTTATAAAAGCAAGCCAACAATTTCATCCCTTTTAAAGGTCTTCCACCTTATCAAGACCAACTGTTTTGCTGCATGTTGACCTATGATACTGAGTGAAGCCTTTCGTCACAATGTAGCATGTGCCTGCTATTTACCCTGCCATTCTCCAATAAACTATCGCTCTAAAGACATAGTGATAACAAATCTTATCACATATTATTCATACTATTTCGATTAGGTAAAAATATAAAAGCTCTCTAGCTTTTTCTTCTGACTTCCTCTCAGGAGAGATCTGCTTGACTTCGCTATTGCTGACACTTGACGCTTCGTCTTGTCGTCCATACAACCCTTTATCTTTCTAGTACTTTATATACCTTTGCTACATTTGATAAGGGTACAATAAGCCAATTCTGGAAGAAATCATACGGCTAACACTTTTTTTGCTCAATCAGCACTCTCCTCTCAGATGGCCTACTGCCTCTACGTGGCTGGGAGGTGTTCCTAGGTTTATCATTTCGATATGAAAACCTAGCCAAGAGTAAACCTATCAAGAGCCGCCACCGACTTAATACAATAAAGTCACAAGGAGGCATATCCTTATCCATAAAGGCCGGTGAATACCTGTTGATGAAGAACGCCTGAGCTGGGCTGTTTCAGGAATCCACTCAAGCTACACCAGCATAACTTCGGCCTTACTCCCCTGCATACCGGGCTCTGCAGTAGGTGACGTCATACGGTAAGACAACCGGTGAGAGGCGGTCAAATCTCGTGCCAATCGTGACGTCGGACACGGATCTAAAGAACATGCCCACGTCACGCTTTGGGGACTGTTTCCTTCTTTGCACATACAATGCCAGAACAATCTACTCAAACGCCGATCTCTATGCTCTTCTTGAAGCTACGAAACGTATTAAATTTTACGTGACAGGTTTACAGGAAACCAAGAGTAGAAAAACCGACATACGATAACTCAATAAAGAGACACTTGTTATCCGTGGAAAGAAGGTCCCCACACGAAACGTCGGTGGCGTTGGCTCTGTAGTACACCCATCTGTTGTCCATCTTGTTGACTCTTATAAAATCCTATCTCATCGTGTAGCCATATTCCGTGTTCAACCACGGCGTTATAAGAAAATCAGCAAAATCAATTGCTACTCACCGACTAGTGCAGCAAGTGAGAACAAATTAGACGTTGGAAAAAGTTATCCGAAACGAAAAATTGTTTTACAAATTCGCTGTCGGAGACTTCATAGCGAGAATGGGAACGATGGACAAAAAGCACTATAGGATCGGAAAGTTTGGATTAGGAGACTGAAACAAAGATGGAGAACGTTTTGCGGTACTCTTGTAAACAGCACTCCTCTTCCATAGAAACTCATTTTTTGTGAAGAAAGAACACCGCTATTCTATGGAAACTTATTCTTTGTAGAGAAAGAACATTGCCGATGGACATGGGAGTCGCCAAACGAAGCGACCCATGCGGAGATCGGTCATATTCTTACTAAGAGAAGATGGTGTCTCCTAGATACGTCGGTAGTACCATCCTTTTGCACTGGATCTGATTACCGCCTTCTTCATGAAAAGATACGTTTCAGCAAAAAATTAGAGAAGAAAATCTGTCATCGCACAAAAAGAAGAAAAGAAGTCGTTTATGAAGAAGACGTTCTCAGCGATATCCTTTCCATATATGACTGGCAGATGTAAGATACTTGATTGAAGCCTATGAGTTGTTTATGAAAGAATGCAAGAATGTGCCCAATATGCTTCAGTCTTCCAATCAAGAAGATTGAAATTCAAGATTAAAAATCAAGCTGCACAACGCATTTCTGCAGCTACCAAAGAAATGCTCGAAACTAGGAGGAGACATATTAGATCCAACTGCCACCCGTCTGACACGGCTGGTAATTAATGCTAGTTGTAGGAGATCGTTGCAAGAAGATTTCAAACGGTGCAATCGAGAGAGACTTTTGGGAGCAGCTCAAAAACGAACTAGTCTGAAGAAGTGCCGTCGAGACCTTTGTGATTACCGTGTTCCTCTGTCAGTTTTGCTGAACGGAGACGATATACCAAATACTTCCCACCGTGATATGGAATTAATAACGGAAAAGTTCTATACCAACCTTTTTCGTTCCACGATTTCATTGGCAGATTTCCAAATACTTTCTGGAGTTAAACCACCACGAATTCTTCTATCTGAAGGTCGGGCTGCTATAGAAAGCATGTAAAATGGCACATCTCCTGGACCGGACAAGGTAAATGTTGCTTTGCTTCGAGCTGGTGGTCAAAAACTACATGCACTTCTGGCATGCCATATGATATCTTCAGAATGGAAAGATACCAGATCAGTGGAGAACCTCGCGCACTGTCTTTCAACAAAAGAAAGGGGATCGAAGGTATATTCAAAATTATCGTCTGATTTGCTTGTTGAGGGTACACTTCACGAAGATTATCTTGTTGCGCATAACAACAACAATGGATGAGGCTCAACTAGTAGAACAAGCAGGATTTTACAAAAGATTTCGCTGCATAGAACACATCCAAACAGTAGCAAGAGTCATAGAGGCCTGACAAGAATACCACCTGTCCTTTGTTCTCACCTTCGTCGACTACGAAAAAGCATTCAACAGTGTCGAAACGAGAACTGTGCTGTAAGCGCTTGTCGATCAAGAAGTGGAACCATTTTATATTAAAATCCTCGACGACTGTTATCACTGCAAATAAGTGAGAAGACCCAGTTTATGAAAAATCCATGGTGTGATGAAAATTGAAGATTGATGATTTCAGAATTAAAGAAACCAAATCTTACGTATTCCTTGGGCGATTTATGAATATGGAGAATGATATGAGAAAGGAATTAAGCAGAAGAAGTAGAGCCGCATGGGTTGCATTTGGACCTCTAAAAGAGGTCATCGATCGATTAACAGACCCAAAAATACGAGCTCACTTTTTCGACTTTAAAGTTCTCCCAGCGCTTTGCTACGCATCCGAAACTTGGGTTGATACCTCAACCACGTCAAGAATTTTACAAACTACTCAGAGGGCGCTTCAAAAGAGCCTTCCTAAATATAATTGGCAAACACAACATCAAGCCGGACTGTGCAGTCCTAACATCAGAAAATTATCGCGTATATAAGATCGAGAGGAAGACGCGTCAAAAGCGAAACATAGATGGGCTGGTCATATAATGAGAATAGAAGACAACAATGGACGAAAAAAACTGTAGAATGGTACTCAAGGGAATACAAATGATCTCCTGGGCGACCACCTGCAAGATGGGCCGACGTCTTCAAGGCAAACGTTGGAAAGCTGTACGCACAATTCAAAACAATTTCGGAATAACGGGATGGGCCGCGCGAGTGTCATCATGTACACGGAAGACCACCATCATGAACGACAATTCGCGAGAACGAAACGAATAGAGAGTTGCTGGGGCCCACACTACGCGTGACGTCGCCATCCAAGTAACCAAATAGCAAGTAATCAGCACTCTAACATCACTTAGTGGCGGACAGAATAGAAATGAAGACAAATTCTCTAATAATTTCCAGCAGACGCATTTCTGCTTGCAGAATAGGACTGCATTAAGCTTAACCGTGGGTCGTGAGAGTGACTTAATGTATTACTACGGTGATCATTCGCTAACAAGTCAGCGTCACTTAATGCTCTTAGTCCGCAGTCACCAAATAATGATAAGTTCGATTGGTCAGCACGAAAAATCAGTGTTGAATGATACCACTTATCGCTTCAGTGCTCATAAACGCTCTGATGTGCATCTCCTTCAAAGAACTTGACTGTTTACTTTTGACTAGATTACCTTCAATTCTCCATTGTAATTGTAGCAAGTACACTCTACTCTCCTAGTCATTCTCCAATGAACCACCGTTCTCACACCATAGTTATGATTCTCCCCACCCAACCTACCACTCTGACTGAATAAAAATACAGAGGCTATTTAACCTTTCCATTTATCCCCTGGTTCGAGTTCTTCGGCCAACCGCGCCATTTCTATATACACCTCACTCTCTCACATCCTTTCAGTAAAGGACTCCTTGACGTTTCTTTCACTTTCATAAACACTTTCTACATCGTATTGCGATCGATCCGATTCTACATCTTTCTAACAGTTCCTATTCTTTTTCTATTTCCGATAAAAGTTCATTTATCCAATTTCGAGGTACGTCACCAAACTTTGGGAATAACTATACGGCTACCAAACGCGAGATAATATAGCAAGATCTGATGAAAGCTTGAACAGTTATATATCTTGTTGGATATATACTCTTTGCAATTTTGATATAAACATTATCAAGCTCACCAACTGAACGATGTTCTATGAAAGTGGCAATAGGCAAAGCCCAAATAGATGAATCAATAAAATCGAGGAATTTTTGAAA
Organism: Dictyocaulus viviparus; assembly: GCA_000816705.1. NCBI lineage: Eukaryota > Metazoa > Nematoda > Chromadorea > Rhabditida > Metastrongylidae > Dictyocaulus > Dictyocaulus viviparus. The sequence goes on along the minus strand of KN716977.1, from coordinate 6,054 downwards.
CACATTTTTTCCTCCAGATGAACTCTTTCGTGTTAGCCGCCGAAGCATGTAGTGGACTTATGTTTCAACTGATATTAAAACAAAAGAAATCAGCAATGAAATAATGAAACAAATTATAGAAGGTGCCAATATGGTAATTACGGAAATCGAAATGAGGTAAATCATAACATACGACTATATCTGCATCTCATTAAGAGAACGAATTAGGACAAGAGAAGCAGGTAAAATGCTCATTGAATGTTCGTTAAATCAGCTACTGACTTGGTGGTCTTTTGAGAATATTTGAAAAGAACGCATTTTTATGTAATCAAACGAAATTTCTTCTACATTAACTTGT
>KN716976.1:2586-12985 GCA_000816705.1 Dictyocaulus viviparus | reverse complement strand
AAATAGTTTGTTAGAAGCATAAATGGCAAAAAAACTGCACCAGTTATTGTCCCCATATCAATTCATTTGATTTGATAATGATAGATTTTATTCTAGAAAGAACAATAAATTTCAACATAAGTGGTTTTAAATTACCACCTGCAATGATATACTCGGATCAAGCTGGAGCATCATCTATAGTTCCAACCATTTCTACTAATGATGTAGAAGCCAGAAAATTTGTTGAAAATTTACTGAAACGCTCGGTGAGTATTTATGACCAAACATTTATGGATATGGATTGAAGAAAGGGATATGAGAAATTTTACACATATTTGATGCTCTTAAGCTTTCCAGCATTCAGTAGAACATTGTGTACATTTGGTCGTAGCATCAAAGATTGGTTACAATTTCATGAAATATTTTTCACAGGTAGACACTGTTTTTTATGAGCAAGGACGCTCAGCTGGACTTTCGGACGATGTCATTTCATTGATTTTGCAACAGCTTACGGTTGATGTTAGATATAACCCACTAAAATGTGCTAAAGTTTCCAATGTTCCGGCGTTGATGATTGCCGCTCGTAAGTTATAAGATCTATTATTTGTTTGAGTTAGGCAGTCGCTTATTTTCTGGTTATAAATGATAACGATGGTCGCGTAATCCGATGGTAAGAGGCGCCGCGATTATACAGAGGCCTCACTCGGTGGGAGCGTTTGCCGCCGCCTTCTTGCTTACTATACCTCCTCTCCATTTTTGAAGTAGGGAAAATTTGCACCTAAAGATGAAATAAATAGTAGAACGCTTGTCGCAGTTTTGGAAGTGTTTCAGTGATACGCAGGTTCAAATCAGATTCGCGACCCCTTCCCCTAGCTTACCAAATCTGCCGTCTCAACGGGATTCGTAATTTGATACCAAAGTAATATGGGCAATATAAAGAGCATTGATTTGGCAGAAAGTGGTCAACTCAAGTCACCACGATATGATGTTATAACACGATTAATTAGGCGCATTCCAACACAAAGATTATTCGACGCTAAAGCCTACATTGTATTAGTGCTTATGCTGCAGGAATATGTGCAAATTGTGGAATTTTAGCTCTTCGGATCCACTACCTAGAGCAATTACGATTTTAATTTCATTTTGATGTATCCAAAATCCTGCAATGATTGTGACTATGGTTTGCTTCTAGTGAAGTCTGTTGTGGTTTGCACTAGAAGATACTAGCAAGATAGCTATAAACAAACAATATTCAGCCATTGATAAAAAGCTTCACAAGCTACAACGGAGACAATCGCGAAAAATATAAAATGCAATTTCATTCATTTGGCCACAAAACTTTGTGCTATGACAACGTTGAGTAGGAGAAGGGAAAACTGCTAAAATTTCAGAGCCAAACTTGGAGCTTCAAACGTTAAAGGAATAAGGTGATTATTTCAGCAATAATATATAAAATATGCTTTAATGCATGCTATGAAGGTCAAGTACAACGTCATTGGAATGACCGAAACGAGAGGATACAAAATACTAAGCATTGCCTACGACACTGAAAAATAGCTGTTTTTTAAAACATGGGCAAAAAGAGGTGTCATTGACGCTGGTGCGCACAAAAATTAAAACTTGGTCATGAATGTTAATTCTTTTGAGAAAAAAACGACGCATATGTTTAAGCTTGAGAGAACGTAATCAAATACCACTTTTGACAATCGTCCTAACATCGCTGTACTATTACAAAAAATCGAAATATTCTATATTTACTTGAAAAAGTCTAAGAGAGGAAATGAAGATCATCGTCGGTGATTTTGATACAAACCTTGGTTGTGAGCTTGATTATACGTCAACTTGATTATACAGACCATTATCAACGATTGAAAAAAACGCGAAAGAACACCATGTGGGTCTATTGTGAATAGGGTAAGTTGTCAGCAAGGTTTGTTATAACCAACATAATGACCCATGGTACATTGGCTCGGGTTTAGTTCCCCTATGGCTCATCCTAACTTTAAATGATATACGTCAACTTGATTATATAGACCATTGTCAACGATTGAAAGAGAATATAATGAAATATGGGAAGTATTTGAGGCATATTAAATCCATACCAAAAATACAACTATGGTCAGAAAAAAAGCAACACGCATGGCAAAAAAGCGTTTATTGCAAAAAAAAAGCTTCGATGACCACAAATAACCTGATTGGCCTCGAACAATGTAGGTTACGTCGATGAGCGTCAAATGAGAGATGAGAGTGTATGTGTGAAGAAAGAGTGAAGTCAATGAGTCTAAACGTGAGAGGAAGTGAAGAGAGAATGAAATGTGGATAGCAGAGACTGTATGAAAAACTAGGATATCTTCATATTTCTATCCAGTCAAGGTATGGTAAGTGATTATGGTTGTGATCATAACGTCATTCGAGCGATGGTTCATAGGAGAAATGCAAAAAATCAGTGAGTATTGCTTTACATCGTAAATTTCAATTTCAAACGTCCTTATCACAACAGTGAACGTGATAGTCTTACAAAGTCTTACAATATATACAATATACACAACCATATGAACAAAAGGCTTACACAAAACTATATCGCTGCTGCTCCAATGTTCTTCAAGGGCTCGAACCATAGACCCATTCGTAACAGATTTCTTCACGTGTGAATCAAAGAAAGCGACAAACAACTTTGAAGGAACTTTAAAGGGAAATTTTAAAACCACAACAGAGTAGAATTTACAATCATATAGTCATCTTTTCAAAATATATCGACACTAGAAGTATTGACGAGAAGTGTGCCCATTATACTCAGAACGTTCATCATAACGCTATCTAATGGGAAAGCTCAAGAAATACTAAAAAACGATTATCACAAGGTCATTCGACATGATGTGCTAACGTAGAGTAGCTAAAGCCGCTAGCAAATAACCAACTGACATCACAACTTGGAAAACTGCAGTAAGAAAACTTTACAGCAAAAAAACAGCAATGGAAGAAGCAACTGATGCTGGAAACAGGCTAGATTTATCCGCTGGATCAAACCCAGCTAGAAGACCAAGACGACTGTTATTCGTCGCCAAGAATAAATACTTTTTCGTAAGAAGAGAGATGGTGAACCTTTCTCTCAAGTCTCCATTCGATGTCTTCATCAAGCTCATCGAACCTACCTCCATGTTAAAACAGAAAAATTGATTATGTCACTTTGACAGTGTCCGCTCTGAGAGTCCTGAATTCAACTTTATGAACAGTGTTAAACTTGAGCTAAGCTGAAGAAATTAAGCGACACGGAAAATATAGACTAGAAGCGAGGGAGAAGTAAAAAAAGCAGAGAATACGAAGCTTTGAGTTTACCTTTCGTCTTCCCAATTCTTTCTTCTTGAACTCATGCTTCAACCACTTAGACGTCACAAAGCACAATGGGGGATATTTTTGCATAATTCAAAGCGAAAACAGGATTAAACGGGCACTTCCCTTAGCACGTTAGAGAGGGTCGCTGTTTATAACGATTCACGTCAGCCACCAAATTTAGAGGCGCGACCATACCTGCTAAATTATCGAAATTCAGTTGAAGTGAAAACATGATGTGCGTGAGAGATAATTAATGGATAAGTGCGGTATGTGATTGAATTTTGCTGGGCATTAAAGACACTGCGGAAAAATCACTTGCCCAGTTGTCAGACCCCTTTAAAAGCCTTAGAAAAAGATTCCAGTGGTTACCAAGAAGGAGAAAAAATCATCGGACCATCTTCACTGGTCATATCACGAAAAAAAACCTTGTCCGATTATAAAGGAAAATCCACATAATCTGAATGATCACTTCGGTAATTGTAACAGAGGATATTTTCACATGACCGATCGCTGGGATCGCCGAGGCTGGAGGCAACAGTTATATGCGAGTTTCAGTCACCTATACTATTATCCTTTATTATACATAAGGACAAGCAAAATTTCTATTTCTTAGGTGTTACTAAGCTGATATCACAATATTTGTAGAAGTAAACAGCGTTGATATTATAACAGACCGGTAATCTCAGTTCATTGTCTAAACCACTCTAACTTGAACACCTCTATGGTACTCTGAGCACAACGAGTAGGTGGCGCATCTCCTTATAGAGAGTGATCATTCCATTGCTCATTTTTTACTCATATTATAATCCATTATCACGAATAAACCTACTAATACTAATTTCGAAGATAACAACCACTTTTGTAAGGACAACTAATAGTAACAATTTATAAATGAGTACCTAAAGAAATTAGAGAAAAACGAAAACATGTTATCACTCTGTAACTCTCTTAGTGCGATAGTCAATTAATTGTTTTCAAACCTAATTATAAAAAAAATTATTCACAGTGTAATGGAAACTCAAAATATCAGCATTCATTGCAGCAATCGCGATGATGATTAACTGCCAAATAGTAGGCGGTATAGTAACAAATGTATGTACACCAGTAAATGGAGATTGCAATATGCCTGCGCATTTCACATCTGTCCCTTCAGAGTACTCAACAATTTCTGGAACACTCAAGGTGAAATTTTTTATTTTCTTTCATTTCACGTAGAAAAATGCCTTCAAACAATTTGTTCAGACCACTAATATCATTATGGCAAACTGGCAAAGAGCGATGTGGCAAAGTATCTTCAACAGAGTTCTTCGAGACCTATCATCAGCCCCGTTTGCATCAAACTTCAATGGGGCTTCTGTCACCTTCAACTGAAACACATTACTAAATTAAATATGCTCTGGGGAATAGCTAGTTTTCAACTTCTTCCCTAGTTTAATCAATGATGCTTTGATTATATTGTCTCTATACAAAAGCAAAAGTTCTGAATAATTTTGGCAATAATAAAAACTCCTACATTATTTATTGTTGCTTGTTTGTAACTAATAGACGCAACGTAGTCGCAGTAGATGATACAAAAATACACAATTCCATGTCAATGTGCGTAGATTAACTGTAGCACCAAACCTCAGGCATGCATACCATCCCATCGTACTTAATGAATTTGTACCAATTAAATCTCAAGGGATGAGTCGCATAGAATTAGTGACTACTACTGACTTGAAGTTGGTGACTAGAACAGAAACGTATTCCATCAGCTTCACGACATCACGCTAAAAAGAACACGTGGGGTATCCCGCAAGAAATATTTTTGAAATTTTTGAAGGTTCACCTTAGTGATTGTTAATAATAATTTATGCTTATGTGATACGTTACAACTATTGATATGATAACTAATGCTAAAGCCATCAGTGAGTGCTATTTTTTGCAGTCATTGTAGCATATTTTTTTATTGATTTGCTCATATTACAAGTAAACCTATGAGAAATTCTTTAAAAGAATCATTGCTATTGTGAGCTTCATATTCATGTTTTTCTTGGAATAATTATACTCTTATTTAGTCTCAACTTCGAATACATACACAAAACTAGTCGAAAGTAAAACAAAGCAAAAAATGTGAGTGGAAAAACGTAGAGACCGCTTTCGAAAATTATAGCAGAGCAGTTGACAAATTTGATAAATCCATCCACTTGTTTGAAGACATCCAACGTTATAGAAGAACATCTTCTACAATATAAATGATTTTTCTATTGACGATTCATCAACCAACTAGCATTATTCAATGTGATATAAAAAAAAATTATTATTAACAATCACTATGGTGAATAGATTGAAGAGTCGTCTTTCATACTAAGGTGCCGCTCACTGATCGATCAATAATGAGCAGCTACTCACTACCAAGAAGTTTGTAAGCATGATGGTTCTAATGGAATGTGGCGCCAATAGAGTGCTAAACGCTGAGGTCATATCTACTGTATATTAATTTTATAACAACTGTAATCCAGTTAATCTCAACATTATCACACCGACCCTGCTTATTAATTACTTTACACTTTTATAATTTATAGAAGCTAATATGATTAGTGTTTCTTTGGTCGAACCACTATTTATCCTCATCTCTCAAAGGTGATCTGTAACATAGCAGTTACGTTCGAATTAGTGTTAACATATAATTGACGTATATTATGTTTTATTGTCGCAACTGTTCATCATTTTTCATCATGTTATCGTTATATTTTTTGTGTATAGGGTCATTTACCCAAGTTTGAGATACCTCTTAAACTGGAACTAGAGCTCTCGTTTTTCTACTACAACATTTGGTTGGGTCGTATTCAACCGTATAAGGTCGGGAGGATTAAAAAATTCTTTAATTTAAGACCAGTAAACCACATGCGAAAAAACCTTGTGAAAAAGTTAGTGAGCTTAAAGAGCCTTGTTTCATTACGCGTTCTGCGCATTAACGGTGATTATTTTGTATATATAAAATATAACTGTTTTTTTTTATATCACATATGAAGTATTAGGGATAAGCCATTTCAGGCTGCTGTCTTTAGAGAATGAAAGGAAATAGTAAGAAACTCTGTCAGCCTTTGTTAAATAGAATCATATATCAGTATTTATAAGAGTAGAATCTTTCTGCTTGAAGCATCCTTGTTTCAAATGCATATTTACATCAACGTTAAAAAATTATGACGACTCTCGCAATGCTTTATTTAAACTTTGAGTGAAGGAACATTTTAAAAATTTCTAAAGGAAATTAGTTGCTGTTACTAGAACAAGCTGAAACAACGCCGAATAACATTGCCACTAGCTTACAAAAGAACCTGACAAAATTTTCATTTTGCAGATAGTTCACCTGTTTTAGTGAAGGTGCGCAAGTAGACCAAAAAAAGTTTTGGAAAAGAATACGAGCATAGTAGATACAGCAACTCGAAATGACTACTCTTCACCAGACAGGGTTGGTAAAAGTACCTTTGTAACATGTAACAATTTGCCAACCCTGAAAATAGCGGGCTTAGAGAGCCGGGGGGCTGCCGCGAACTGAGTCGTGAATTAGTAATAATTGCCTGAATTGCCTTCACCAATAATAAACGATCTCTCAATATAATGATAATGATGATCCTACATATCATACAAACATATCATTAATAACATCCTGATAGGATAAAAGTATAAAAAGGCTTTGGCCCTTCATCTAGACTTTACTTCTTTGCTTCTCTCCTCTGCTGCTTTTTGCTCGACTTTGCTTCTACTTATCCCCTATATTGTGGACCTCGTCACACGTCTGTTCTTCCACCGACCATACTTCTTCTCACTCTTTCTTAGGAAAGGACTCTTTCTTCTACAATTGTTTTCTATTCGTATCGTCATCGATACGATATTCATATAATAAACGTTTATTATCCAAGTTTGAGGTAAATCACCCAACTTTGGGATAAACCATACGGCTAACGAACCCGAGCCAACATAAGTGGCACGATGACACATTCACCACTGGTCCACCACGCTCCAAGCCGAAAAATGGAAAATAGTGTTACAAAATAGAAATCGAGAAGTATGCAAAAATCATAATGGTAAATAGGATAAATAGCGATTCCTCGACACACAAATTACAACGATTTTTTATTTTTCTATGAACCGAACTGTAAAATAGGTAGGTTCTTCTTATCTCCTTTACATATTTGACGTCTTCGTCAAAGGTAATAGTATCCGAATAAAAAATATGGTGTTTCTATCAAATTTATATTTTTTATTAATAACCTTTGAAGGAGTGCACTAATTTGATTGAGAGCCCCCAATTGTTTGACACAGAATAATGATAAGAAAAGTATTTTATTTATTCCAGTCCCACTATTCGTTATAATAGTTTTGCTCTGATATGTGGAATGGGGTTGTAAAGAGTACATAAGCAGGAAAATGCTTTTGAAAATCTTTGGCTCTTCTATGATTTAGAGCATGTATCTTGTTAGCAAAATTTGTTTTGAAAATGTCATAAAGTGAATTTTTATCGTATGAGGTGGACAAGTTAAACATGAAGTGCGACAACAGCTTAAGCAAATATAAAACAGAGCTCGTTACGATAAAATATATGTGTAATTTAATTTATGGTGACAGAAGCACCGTAGAAGTTTGACGCGAATGGTCCTGATGTAAAGCCTCGAACTACTCTGTTCAGAACACTCTGCCACATTTGTGTTGACCACATTGCCATGATGTTATTACTGGTCTATGAAAGCTTCCATCAAAACGTAATATCCAGTGCTACAAAATTAAGTACCTTCAGTGTTCCGGAAATAGTGAAATGCTGTGGAGGAACGGACACCAAATTCATCGCATTCGTCGCATCGGCTCTATTGCATTTATACACTCCGTTAGCTGGCATTATTTTCATGCATATATTCGTCACTGTACCGCTCACTATCAAGCAGTTCATCTTCATATCAACATCTGTCGTAAAATTTTACATAAAATATAACTTACATTGAAATAACTTCATTTGCTTCTGTCTAATTTTTCAAGGTTCATTTTCCATCATGGTCGACGATGATAAACCTTGAGATTGGCTGTTGAGGCATAGTTCTACTGTACATCAATTGGCACAGTGAAAACACAATTATTCATATGATAGGAACGTTCTAGACGTTTCAGTCCCAGCTGTGAAACTAGCTGATTGTTTGTATAATGATCATTTTTTCTACTTTTCCAAGTCATTTTAAGAAATTGACAAATATTCTTAATATTTTATGGTAAGATTGAGTGATTTCGAAACGATATTAAAATTCGAAATCTTGCAAAAATTTTAGCTTTTTTTGAGTATTTTGCATTATAGATCGAAACATGACGTAAAATTTATACATTGCCCTAGAAAACTGGGAGAAGCTAAGCCTTTTTTTTCAAAATATGTTTCATTTGAGAATATAAAAACTAGCATGTGTAATATTTGAATTGATGAAGTAAAGCTTACGATTATTATTCATATCCATTGGATCAGTGAAAACTACATCGCATTTGAGAGGCGTGTAATTAACTTCGACAATAAGCTGTTGTAGAATCAACGATGTCACATCGTCGGACAGTCCAGCACTACGTCCTTGCTGATAAAGAACATCTTCAACCTTAAAAGTGATTATGTGACGTAGTAGTAGTAACCAAAGATGATGAGCTTAGTTCTGTGCAGCACACTTCATAAGACGTTTTGTTGTATACTAAAAATAAAAGTTTGAATATCACCAAACATCTTTGAAAGAACACGATTTTTTAGAACTTTGCCTTATGGCTGCAAATGAAAAGACTAACCGTCTGCAGAATTGAATTGCGGACAAGTGTTTTAGCACCTTCCTCACTTCTAGAAATAAATGGCACTTGAGAAGGAACGCTATTTTCGTTAGTGTACGCGAATGCTGCCGGTAATGTAAAGCCAGTTAAGTTGTAGTTAATGATTCTTTCTGAAAATAGATCAGAAACTCTATTTAAAACTATCTTTCATTTATTGGCTTACAATTTAAAATGAAGCCTTCATCTTTTTCATCGATAATAGTTTTACTTTTGATGTTTTTACGCTGGGTGGAGCACGTAACGCATCATCAAAAAGTACAAAGTAGTTGAGCACAAGAAATTAGATTCACATGCAAATCAAAGTTTTCCGGGGTCGGAAAATTGGTACCAGAAAAATCTACGTAAGATAACTGGCATTGTCTTGGTAAAGAGTGGTGAACTAAATTCACTGTATAGACCAGGCGCGCATTCAACCACCTCCACGATGTCACGTTGAATGCGAATGCGTCCCGCCACAAGGGATTGATCAACGCCAACAATTATTATTATCATCCACATAAAAGATTCTTAGTATATTTCAAACCTTCTTCCCTTACGTTTACTTTTTTTATTGAGCAGAAGTAAATGTTTGTAAGAAATTCGAATAGGACATGCTTCTCTAAAGTACACCACAGCGCGTAACTTCCCGGGCTCGCTTGATCATTGATCTGTTGAACCAAAACCCCGAAAATGCAAGTAGCCAAATCAAAAAAGCAAGTATTGTGATGTATTACATTTCATTGCTATTTCGAAGTCCCGATTGACTAGACACCTTGGTATGTCATACCTTTTATGTCATTTGTATCAGGCTGACAAATGTCACCTGGTTGCATGATCGAAATCTCATGTGATTTTCCATTATAAACCTATTATGTACATTCTTAATTCATTGCTATAGCAATCTTAATGTTAATACTATGTGTTATGTAAATAACTGTTTAGTTAGAAAAGTTTGGAAGAAAAACCTTACGGCGACTGCAAACGAGAACTGGCATAGCATCTTTGTGCTTATTTGACTAGTACTACCATCTTACCTTGTCCTGGTAAAATTTGTCCACATCCTTGCACCATAGAGAATGCACTAAGACACAATAAGAGAATGAATCTCATTAAGAAGTTATTTGAACAAGTTGTTTTGATCATTGATTGTGATTGATTCCGGCCAACCGTGTCAGACTGCACACCAAGAAATTTCATCACCTATATGAGATCTCTGAGGGAAATTCTATTTCAAAAAAATGCTTCATCAAGAGAGTATAGAAGAATCAATGATTGC
>KN716975.1:3947-30452 GCA_000816705.1 Dictyocaulus viviparus | reverse complement strand
TGAGTACTTTCAGCTAGTAAGTAGTGCTATACCTGTAGTAGAATGAGGGAAAAGGAGAGTTAGTACGCTTCAGTTAGCCTAACTATTGCAGAGATTGGTTGAAACTATTGTCTGCTAAGCGGAAAAATGTAAGTAATAGTGTTCTTATAATCTAATAAACAACTATTCACAGAGGAATATACAAAATATATGCACACAGCAAAGGTGTGATGTTAAACCATAAAAACTGTAATAATGCACTAGTGCTTGGAAGCATAGCGAACCCTCAAAGTGTTACAATATTGTACTGTCTTTTATAGGATATGTCCTTATAGGATAGGACACTATAAGGTTCTACCATTTAAAAATATCAATTAGGGATCATCACTATCAATGGAAGTGAATAATTTAAAAAAGTTATAAGTAATCATATATTTGTAGAAGTGTGAACAGAGGACAAGTATAAAATTGCTGAGGTTCACTCTAGAAAAGCTTAATGGTCCCACATTTGTGAAAAGCTTTTGTCATTAGAAGTTACCGATGATATGTGTTAAATATATTTAAGAAACGAGCAGAGTACCGATGAGGTACTGTCTTTCACTCTACTTTTTGTGCTGACCGCTTTGGTGAAAGAACACAATAAAAGTGGGCAATTGATTCGTTTCTTTTCTGCAGACAATACAAATGCTAACAGAAACAATCTTCAATATCTCTTATATAAATTGTTCATCAAAAGTACTCAGTATCTCATGATGAGATGTATTTCCCACTTTTCTTTTTACATTGTAGTTGTTAATAACAGAAACTACTTCCAGCATCTTTGAATCTGAAGAAAATTCGCGACTACGTAACCAGCCTGCGTGCGCCATTTTATTACTTCCTTTTCTGTCTGTTGTTGCACTGTTGAGTGAAATTAATGCAGAATATTTCCGCAATGCTGTTACTGCAATGTAATGAATCTTACTTTCTTTATTGATCTATATTATTGATTTGATCTTTATTTATGTACTTGGTAGCTGCAAAAACGATAATAATATTTATATAATTTGCAATAAAACCGTTTTAACACGTATAGAGATTCTCAGTGAATGCCGAGCCTTTGCTATATTTTGTGTATATCTGATACCTAATAACAAGAAGTATTATGGTACTGCTTAAGGACTGTTCTCCTCGACTTCAGTACTCAGACATGACTTGGATGTTTCGGAGAACATTATAATAAGTACCTTATATGAACTTCATCATATCCCAATTTCACAAAAGAGTTCTAGCGCCACGAAATTTTGATTGGCTTCTGGCACTAACAATAATGAAGGTCAGGCTGAGGGAATGAAAAAACAATAATGTTACATTTTGATGTTTCCGCCGCGTGCTTATATAGGCGCTGCTAAATACTTTTGACTCATAACCTCTAGCACGAATTCCTTACGCCCTTGGATATTCAAATAGTAATTGTTGTCTGATTATATAATCAGTCTCATTCATTTGCTTATTAATTAATGCTGTATCACTACCATAGGTATGATATACTACTCTGCCGACTCCTTTTTTATTTGGCTAACAGTTGTTACCCTATTGCATATTTACAGTCTTATGTAAAATTCTCCATGAGAACCCTATTAAATCAATTTTTGACTAATCGCTATTGTATCTTGACGTATCATTCATCTCTACGTATTGCTCAAATAAAAGTGTAATTACACTTCAAGGTCTAGAGGCCAACTCTCAACTGGGGTAAGACTAATGTGATTTGTTCTGCTTCTGCCGGAGAGACACACACTCAGTTCGATGATCATCTGCAGCTTGGCGGCCCTTTAGAGGACGAAAATACGAATTATTCATCTAAATTTAAGGTTAGCTTCACTCGAAAACCGCAGCGTTCATCCCAGATAAAAAACTGATATAACACACCCGTTTCTAAATTTTATTCCATTTATCTCACAACGATCGCTATTTTGATTTGAAACATACTTTGTGGCGTAGTTTGACTTCACTTGTTCAGACAAACGTTTAGAATTGAAAAGACGTGGTCCTGAGCCTGCTTTGACAATCTTTATCACCTGCACTCTTACTTCAGGCTACGATGACGATGAAATCCAAGCATTCTATATGGAGGTGGAAAAGTTCTACAGAGAAGACAGCACGTTCTACAAAGCCATTGTTGGGGACTTCAATGCTAAAATTGGATGAAGAAGAGCGCCTGAACATCGTTACATTGGAACCCACGGACTCGAGTGAAATGAACAGAGAGCGACTATCAGAGTTTATCATGACAAATAAAATGTACTATGATAATTATCAATTTCAAATCATAGTAAATAAAAGATTTTGCTTAACGGATGTCGCAGTTGTCTTAAAGTTCTATAAGAGATCCGACCATCGCCTCCCTCGCGCCAAAATTTTATTCACACGCAAAGAAGAGAAAGCTGCAATTAACAAAGAAAAAAACGAAATCCCAGAACTAAAGCAAATTGGGATTTATACAAGCATTTGTGAGAAGACCTTCATTAACAACATCGACGAAGAATATGATCGGCTAATAAAGCACCTCCACGATAGAGGAAAAAACGTAAAGAGTTCAATTAGTGCTAAGAGACGTTTGTTTCAAAGAACTCTTTAGTTGATACGTCAAATGGAGTGCTAAAGCCGCAGGCAACAACCGGTTGACGTCCGAACTTGCAAAAAGCTGTAGAAAAGCGGTAAAAGACTATTTCAAAAAGAGAGAAGCAAAAGTCATAAATGGAACAGCTGCGACTAGCAAAAGCATTCGCGATGCCCGCCGATGCTGTGCAAATCAGAAGACCAAGATGACTGCTCTCCAACGCTAGGACGTAACACTTAACTCTTCCAGAAATATGGAGGAGATCATCAACGAATCTCTTCGACAGCCACGTTCACAACATTGGTAATTATTGCCCAATCTGTTTGTTGTCAGTCGTCTATGAACTTTCCACACGAGTCACTCTGAACAGGATTGGCAGAAGATTAGAATAAAAACAACCACGTGAAAAAGCAGGGTTTTGAAAAGGATTTAGTACGATGGACCATATTCAAATAATCACAAGATTTACAAAACTACAAAAGCTGCACGAGAGTACAAGAAACTACTCTGTTTCGCACTTATTAATTTTAATACCGATTTTGCACAAGGAGAAGAGGTGATGGAAATGTATACTAAACAAGCGTTCCCAATTCCGTATATCAATAAAAAAGTGAGCTATAAAAAACTTAGATACCAAAATCACTTTGTTCTATACAGACATCATCATTAAAGTGAAGAGAGTGGTTCGACAAGGCGATACAATTTCGCCAAAGCTGTTCACATCCACCCTTTAGAACACCATGCGAAATTTGGAGTGGGACGATACGAGAGTGAAAATCGGCGGTCGAGAACTTCATTGTCTTTCCTTCGCCGATGACATCGTATTCATTATACCAAACATCGAGCAAACGAAACAAATGTCAGCCACCTTCAGCAGTGTTTGTGGAGAAATTGGGCTTCAAGTTAAACTCCTGAATAACGTTGTTCATGAAGAACGGATACGTTACTGATGATCCACTGACACTGAACTGAAATAATATATCTAAAACTTTAAGATATATGTACCTAGGTCGTGAGATACATATGTTGAACAACATAGCAGCAGAATTTATCGAAATGAAATGAGTAGCTTGGAAAACATATAAGAGCATCGCTGACGTAGTGAAGAACGCAAATAAGACAAAGCTCCGAGCCCACCTTGTTGATACGACGGTCCTTCCTGCCTTAACGTATGCTTCAGAAACTTGGACATTACGAAAGCAGGATGAACGTTCATTGAGCACAATACAGCGCTCAATCGAAAGGGTAATGCTTAGCGTTTCCTGCATCACTCAGGTGAAAGGGGGAATACGAAGTTCCGATCTATGTCAACGATCAAAAATCAGAGACGCAGCCGTGCACGCCAAGCTTTCGAAGGTTAGGTGGGCCGGACACGTGATGGGCGTGGATGGTGGCCGGTAGACACGAGCTGTAAGTGGATGGATTCCACTGGACATTTATCACTCTGCAGGAAGAACACCAGCCTAGTGGTCTAAGCTCTTTATCAAGGTCCTAGAAAGGGATCGCGATGCTTAGCAAATCACTAGGGCGAAAAGAATTTATCTGACTACGCTCACGCGCGATAGTGACAAATGGAAATTCCACGGGTGGTCGCTCGACTTGTCGATGATCAACGAGAATCCAGGTAATCCAGGTAATACTCCTTGCTGCCTTTTGAGAATTACTTCACTTGGCTAACTAATAAATTTATTTAAATTTATTTAATATATATATATGCTGAATGTAGTACAAAAAATTCTCCGTTAATATGACCATCCGGCTCGAGTCATGTCGCGGCCGTCCCTCTTGCCTACCCAGCCCACCATCCGCGCTAGGTCGGTAAACTGGCACTAGAGAAATCTGAGTAAGATAACTAGTACTGACTTGGTGAAGAGTGGTCATCTGAAACCAACGTATAGACCAAGTTTGCATTCAACCAGCTGCACAATATCACGTTGAAGGCGAAGGCGTAGGCGCACCCCGCAACTTGGATTGATCGAATCCAAAGCTTACACTACCTTGTTTCGATAATGACAAGAGTAAGAAACATTAGTGTGAAACTCATAATGATTGAACTTTCAGAATGACTTATGCTACGCTGGCTATTATTATTAACTAGTAGACTCCATTTGTACTGCAGGGATCCCTCTTTCCTTTAGCAATAATTCGAGTCCCAAAAAAATATTTAAATAATAAATATTACATAAAAATAAAAGTAAAAAATAAAATTAAAAATAAGATTAAAAACTACCACTAATATTATTAATGTAAATGTAAACAACGATGCAAAGAGGTAAATTTCACATCGGCAAACGTAGTAATTGTAGAGAATACTCTCTCGAGTAATCTTTACTTTATCATTCAGATTACGTGCAAAGCAAAGACATATTAATTATTATATTAATTAGTGGTTTATGAGTCACCATAACGAAAGTTAGTAATGGTGGAGGCAAGTGAAAATGCAAATGTCCTGATTCATAAAAGGTCATAATTTCGATATGTTTCTGGAAATGAACTTAGTTAAAGAACAGAAAAAGGGCATTATTTCCTCATACCGAAGTCTCCGCCTCCTCCCTATATAAGCAAGTACAGTAAGTACTCCTAACTACTCTTCACTCATTACCCCTAACATGGCATGTTTTCACCTTTGGTATTAGACTGATCATCGCTGTCTCATGTTATCAGATGTATCGTACAATTTCCATGATTATCTCATAATGAATTATTTTCGATCTTCATATATCAGTCCCACCTATTGTATCTGATTAATAAATGTTATCTGTTTGAATAATTACATCCTTATGAATCCTATTATGTATGTTCTCGACTTATCGTTGTTGTAATCGTTATGTAATGTTTTTTGTGTATTGTTTAAATAAAAGTTTAATTACCCAAGTTTGAGGTGTGACTACTCAAGTTTGGAGCAAACCGACTACCACTGAACCCGAGCCCTTGCATAGTAATACCGATATTCACCTGTGTTGGTTCTGATATAAAATTTATTACAAATCACATAAAAATTTTAAATACAAAGATAAAAATTAATAGAGGTTTAAAGATATATTGGCTCGGGTTAGGTTGCCGTAAAGTATATTCTAAAGTTGAGTGATGCACCTCAAACTTCTATGAATAAATTTTCATTAAAAATAGACAATAGAAACACAAATCGATGTATCAATGGTAATATAGAGCAGAATATGTCTATGAGAATAAACTTTCTTGAAGCGAAGTGAAGAGATAGTGGAAGTGTGGTCGGTCGAGGAATAGAATGTTTGAGACGAGAGATATATATATCGAGAGGATTGTCGTTAAAAGTCTTGAAGAAGGTTACCGATAGTCTTACTGATGGAGCCAGTAAGTGTTGGAGTAAAGTTGAGAACCTTCTATAGCTCTGTCTTACCAGAGTGATATAATGGGGACGAAGCTGATATGTGATATGAATAAGGAGTGGAAGGAACACAATACTTGCTACACTCGAGCTAATCAACAAGTTTAAACCACCCTTGATGCTACTGTATTCCATTGCTTTTTTGTATGGTTAACTTTCTTGGAAACGAAACAGTGAAAAATTACGACTGCTTTATTTCATTCGTGCAGAGGTTACGTTTCATATGAGGAAAATCGCCATATCCAAGATATCAGCACTAAATCATATGCAGTACTTCTAACGTTGAACAAAGCATTTTGATATTTATTTAGTCTAAGAATGACTCAAGCAGACAAGTTGATTACTTACTTCCTTGCTTCTAATTCATTATATCATTATGTCAATGGCATGCAACAACCATACCAAATGCATTTACCGTAGTGTAGTCAATTTTCTCTACTGATTTGCTTATTCAAATAAATCAGACGGCAGTGAAGTGTTAATAAAACTTCTATTTCTCCCAATCAAACCCATGTTATCACATTCACCTTTAAAATTCTTTTTATTCGAAAAAATTGATGTCACACCTACACATCGCTCCATCATTGAACAAAAGTATCCTATTATTCATTATATAATACTCATTCCGTTGATTAACAAAGAAATAACGACTAATGATGTCCAGTCCTACCTGATCCTTTCCTGCTTTAATGGTTGTGCTTTATCCAAGGCTTTCAATATGACCAAAAGGATAGTCTGCGTTGACAGTCTGCGACGTCATCTACTCTTCACGGATTTCTTTGTGAATCTAAGAATTCATATCGGATGCGAGAATTACATTCAATTTGCGGCTTTAAGTGCTGAGCAAGATGACGGTAGTGTTCGTGGGCAATAAAGCTGTTCCTTTCTTTATGTTTTCCATAGCCTACAGCAATGACAGCCTAACGAGAATTCTCTTGCTCAAGTGACAGTGAATTTGTAATTTGATTAACGCAAGTCGTTTCATCTGTTCATTGTCTTTTTCAAAAGGACTACAACCATGTGACTAGAAGCCTCAAAACTGTATAGTATAAGTCGTATAGGAAGCCCTGAGGTAATAACCCACATGCTGGACTAGCCATTTGTTTTTCTGAAGCTGTAGAATCAGCCTAGCTGGAGCTTCCCCTAGGTTTACATCACAAGCTTTTCGTTGACATGGATGGATCCAACAAAAATTGTTCCTGTAGTGGCGTATTTCGATGTTTTCGTCTTTATTTAAGTTTTATATGGGTGTTATAGTGACGGTGTATAAATATGGAAATTCCATGCAATAACAAGAACCAACAATTCCGTTGCCGGATTAGTGCTTCTTATCCTTCAAAAGTATTTTGATTCCAGACATCGAACCATGAGTGATGGGAATTTTGTTCAACCTGCTCATGAGGTATCAAGCCGGTGTGTGTCACAGTGGTCCCTCATACTACAGCTGTACGAGACTCCTATTTTCTCTATTAATAGAGCAAATGCGTTATTACGATGTTAAGCACAGACAATCATTAGCTCAATTGCCATTCAACGGGCTGCGTACTTAGCATGAAAGCATTTCATTCATCATCATCGAAATATGTGATTTTGCACTTCTCAACATTCTTCCTTGGCAACATTCATTCTATTAGTTGTAGGAAGCGGACACAATACACCTCCAAGGAGTTCCAGGACAACTGACAGAGCATACTTTTTCTCCTATTTCTACTTCGCTAGCTGCTGTATAAATGAAGATATCACAAGAATACTTCTGTAACTATTTCATGACTAAAATCACTGATATATTTCAGAAATGTGTTGCTCAAATCGAGCATCTAATAAACTAAATTGACAAGCAAAGATTAGCCTATAAAACAGCATTCAAAAAGAACTTCCAACCAAGATAATGTCAGAGGTGCCCAGTTTAAAAAAATCCGCTAAATTCGCCAAATAATTTTTTTTCTACATGAGTCCAATTGTAACACATCGCCCCTTTAATATACTGCAAGCCTAGATTTATTGTGAGATATTCATTAGTAGAAATTTTTTAAATATGCATATGCATGCTTTTACTACTTGATTACTTTCTTGCATAGTCATTTATCAACTTACATAGATTTCCTACTTGCTTTTAGCATCCTAGAAACAAAATGGTAGATGCAATACGCAAAGTTGTTTCTTCAATGCTCAGCTAAGAGTTTCGCATTTCTGGTAAATCATCTATATCGAAAAGACAGAGATCGTGTAAAAATTTCATGTTATGTTCAGGATTTCAAATGTCTTCCTCAGTCGGTTATACGAATATCAATTCTACTTAAGTTATCTCTGAAAGGACCTGAAAAAAGACTGCGAGCCACTCTTCTAAGCACACTTTGCCACATTTCCGTTGACCAATTTGTCATGATAATATTGGTAGTCTAAATGTATATTTGAAAAAAATATATATTTGTTGAGAACCACACGACTAAACCGTGATGGTTCCCGAAATGCTAAAGTGTTTCGCTGGCACATTCTTAAGCATATTAGGAGCAGGTTCAATGGCACAACCATTCCCACCGCAAAGGTTGTTTCTGACGGTGCCCATGATTACAAAGCATCCTTAAAATATCATTATATAAGTTAAAGTTTGCTTTGATTAAGTTCTGTGCTATGTAACCACTCATTTGCCTTTAACGTGGTATAATGTAGGTAGAAGGGTGCAAGCCTGGTCGAAAGAATGACATGGGTTAACCGCTCTCGACTAATTCAATGCTACTAATCTTTTCAGATGGCCCTGGTATCAATATACCGCCTTAGAAGGTATCGCGGGAACACTAGGCTGAGGTTAGCTACAACCGTTTGACCTCCTATCATACTTCTTTTTCACTTAAGTATATTTCGTAGCACGTACTGAATTGACATACGTCTCAAAATTAAGATCATTGTTATGTTTATTATTTTCGTCGAAACATTTTCATAAATAACGAAAAAGTAAAATCAGTAACATGAGAGACAACAGATTTGCTAGAAAGTGTCTACAGGTAGTTCAACGGAGGAACCCTCTTATAGAGAAGATTCTCCGTAAACATCGAATGTTTTTAGACAGTTCAACGAATTATTCTTTTGATTTTAATACTCACATTTTATATGTGTGCTTCTAAAGGTCATCATAACGTGTGACGTCCTAAACTTGCTTGACTATTGATTTTTTTGAACGAGCGTCTCAAAAGTGCAGCTAGTAAAATTAAAGGACTCTAATTTATAGAAAACTGACTAGTATTTTGGGTTTCCGACTAGTAGTTTAGTAGTTAGTTCCGATCTGGTAGCAATAACAGAAAACGACTGGCTCAGGTAGTCAAAAGACGTTATTTCAAGGTTTCTGATTCTCCGCCACCTCTCTATATAAGCTTATCTTAACTGTATCCGATTGACTTCAATGTATGGTTCCGGATTGTATAATTACAGTATGATAAATTAGCAATGACAATCATATTATGTATATTCTTGATTCATCACTATTATAATAATCTTAATGCATTGGTTTTATGTGTTGCTTAGATAAAGGTTTAATTACCTCAGTTTAAAGTCTGGAGGTTTAATTGAGTAACACCTAGTGTGGCTGCTTTTGTTTTCCATAAAGAAACCTTTCAGATCTTTAGTCTTCATTCAATCTTGAATCTTCAACATCTCAAAGGACGAAGGACGTCAAAGGACGAACTTACTGTTTAATTACCCAAATTTGAGGTCGTACTCCGAAGCTCTCAACAAAGCCTCGTGCGACAACTCAAAGAGAGCAACTATACAGAGTAATTAATCAAACCAGGTTCATCAAAAAATAATCAAAATCTAAGTTAAATTACGCACGAAACCATTTATCCACTAAGTTTTAGTGCATCACTTAAAGGATTACTGTGCACGCAATCAAATTTTGGTGCATCTGCCAGCGCATTACTGGATAAGCAAGCATAATGGTATTCAAGATAGTAATATATTATATTCAAGTTAGTAAAATAGTAAGATATTCATTCAGAATGGTCAGGAGGCGGTTAGCTGTTCTTTTCAATAATTTCTGACGTGAGGTGAGTGTGGAAGTCATTTCGTTTCTTTCGATATAACGAGCTTGGTTCGAGTGAGTCTAGCGAGTACGTTCTGACACTTAGGTCGTTGAGGATACTTGACGTTCGTAAGTGATTGAAGGCGTGCCTGTTTGGGCATAGGCTGAATTCGCCGATATGAATAATGCACCTGACTTTGATGGGTTCGTCGATACGGCCGATGCACCAGAAATTGTGTGAGTTCTTCGTGTTTGTGTGCTCTTCGTACCTTGCCTGCCACGCGGGTCTTTTTTAATTAGCGGCTTATACCTCAAACTTGGGTAATTAAACCTTTATTTTAATAACACATAAAATATGACATCAAGACTACAATAACGGTAAATGAAGGACATACATAATAGGATTCATAAGGATGTGATTATTCAATCAGATAACAATTATTAATTAGATACAACAGGTGAGAATGATATATGATGATCAAAAGGAATACGTCATGAACCATGGAGATTGTATGAGACTTGTGAAATAATGAGATAACAACAACAAATTCAATAGTAGAGGTAAAAGGAGATCGATTTGGAGGTAATAAGTAAAGAGTATTGATGAGATGTTTACTGTAGCTGCTTATATAGGGAGAGGGCGTAGACTAGAGACGTGTAAGCAATGTATGTCAGTACCAGAGGATAAGCAGGACGTCAAAACAATTATGACCTTTATGAATTAGGACATTCGCGCTCTCACTATCTCCACCATCTTCAATGACTCAGAACCACCATTTAATATGATATGTAATATTTGACATCTAATATCAGATATCTGTCACATGTAAGTAGCAACTATACTCCATTGTGGAGGATTTTTGCTACACAATTCACGTCTCAAGGCAAGTACACGATCGATTTTCGTCTACAATCTA
This sequence comes from Dictyocaulus viviparus, assembly GCA_000816705.1. Taxonomy (NCBI): domain Eukaryota; kingdom Metazoa; phylum Nematoda; class Chromadorea; order Rhabditida; family Metastrongylidae; genus Dictyocaulus; species Dictyocaulus viviparus. The sequence continues at coordinate 19,572 of KN716975.1, read as the reverse complement.
CAACATTTCTTTTATGCCACCTGAGTTTGAGCCACACAGTCTTGTGATCATCCGGCTTATAATCAATTAATGAATGAGATTTATTAGGAACATCATTAGTCCAAGTAGCTTCTAGAAACAACATAAGACAACGATTGGCTTACAAACTAAAATCATATGGTTTCAAAATCTTCTATTCTTCATCGTTTTTCTCTATACAAGCAGTTACGGTAAGCACATCCTCCGTTCTGCTCATTCATAACCGCTAATACGAACATATTTCACTATTGCTATTAAATTAGTTGTTATTTTCTTATTATATCAAAAAATTTCATGCAATTGTCCTTGATAATCTCAATATATTAATTCATAATGTATTGCTAATTTAGTCACAATATACCACTCTTCTTAGCATTTGTCTTTCGCTCACAAATATTGTCCGATTACATAGTAACAGTTTCATATAATTTTTTATGACAATTGTATTATATTAATCAATTTTTCATCTATCGCAATTGCAATGTTTATTGATTATTTTTATTTTCATGTATAATTTGATCAAATCTCTAATAACTGCACAATGGTTGAGCACCCTGTAGTTGAGCACCATGTAGTTGAGCCGTTGGACTTTATAGATGTGCCCAATTGACTCTTAAGGGTTATGCACCGTGATGATTTAGAGGTGCGTCTAGGATTTGTGTGTATTGAGTGTTGAGACGATCGATAGTTCTCTTGTAGTTGGCTAGTTACCTCAAACTTGGGTAATTAAACCTTTATATAAATACATATCAATAACATGACAACAAACAACAATAGTAAATAACGAATAGTTAAAACAATGAAATACAATATAAAACGATTGTGATTCAGTAAGAAATGCATGATAGACCAATGTATCGGATGAGAATAAATACTATTGTAGTCTGATTATACTTAGGAAACGTTCAACGAATTATTCATGTATAAAGAGTGAAGAAGTCCTACTAATCAATACATGAAAGTAAGTAATATGCAGATATTGGTATGATATCAGTAAAAATATATCATAAGTAAACTAATATGGCGGGAATGACTAATAGCGTGTTGCGACAGCGCAGATAGTGTTACCGATTTCGTAAGAGAATGGTGGCGGCTAATGGGAGGAGTTATCTCCTGCTCGGTAAGGTATCAATAGATCGGTACGGATGACCGACCCATCGATTGGTGTGTACGGATGGGTGAACAGAAATATAGGTGAAGAATGAATATAGAAAAGAGAAACAGAGAAAGCTAGAGTATAGAGTATAGGTTCGATAGGGCTGAGGATAGAAAAATCCTCTATGTAATAGAGGAGGTTTTTCTATATGCACATTTTAATCTAAAGTTAATCCCTTTTCTTAAACATTACAAAATAACAATATGTTTTTAAAAAAAAAAAAACTTAATCATACCACATATCACACTACCATAGAATATAATTTAAAACAATGTTCAAACGAATATGAATGAACAATGCATTTGAATAAACAGGAAACATTCGGAATGGGTTACCATTCGTAACCTGAAATGTATTTATATAATTTGCGTTAAAAAAATTCATTTTTGAGGAATCTCAAGTCGGTTAGTCACGAAGCTACGTGGCACGATCACATATGGCGGAAAGCTGGTAGATCGCACACCAAAGGCGAACTGAAACGCAGATGCATGTACATGATAGACTCATTAATTTTAATATGCTCAGTCGACTAATACCTCTGGAATGTACAAATGTAAATTTATGCGTGAGTACATATTTGTGCTGAGGTGTATACGGACTGCATAGTACACGTTGATGCGACGAAAAATCCGCAGTCGAAAAATACATAAGCGTGTGGAAAGCGATAAGAATTCCAGTTCAAGAAATAAACACATCAGTCACTTATGAAAATAAACTGGCACCTTGTGCATAAGTGAATGAAATGTTTTTTAATATTTGCAGAGCAGCTCTGCAAGTTGGTAGTGGGAAAAATCACAAGAAACAATAGAAGAAATGGGCTCCATTAATCTGATTTCCAAAGAGCCCATAATAAGACATCGTCAGATGATACGAGTATAGAAAGAATGCTGAAATCTCATAGCTAAACTGGGCTGCTCAAATGTATAAGTGAATTATTGTCGGATTAGCTAAAACTTTCATTGCTGGCAATTCAATAAGATTATTGTTAGCGATTTTAATGCCAGTATTGGACGGAGAAAAACGCCTTAAAAAAGCTCTTATCTTTAGGAACGGACGTTAAAAACAGTTAAGGCAGTACCATAACGAAATGGACCTCGTCTTAGTAAATAAAAAGTCATGTCTAGGAAATATTTCGCTGTTGCACCAAAGTCCAATACAAAATGAAATGAATTCGACCAGTGCCTGTTTTGTGTCAAAGTTTTGCTCAATGCGCATATGAGGCTGAAGAGATTGTAGTTTTCAAAACAACATCTAACTTTTGATAAATTTCATTATTAAAAACATCGATTAGAAATGTTACCGGTTTATTGAGCATTTTTACGAAAGCGGAAAAAATGCCTAAGATTTGAAAATTACTGAAAGACACTCGTCTTCAAGAGCTTTTGAGCTCATATTTTCAAAAAAGAGGAAAGCATGAATTATGAATAAAGCAGCTGAGGTTGTCAAAAGCATTTGTAACCCTTGCCGATGCTTCACAAATCCGTAATTTTTTTATTTAATTGCATTTTTGCAATGATATTATATTGCCCATGGTTGTGCTGAGATGGCCGCAAAACTCGGAACCTCAGGAGGCACTCGTACCCGCACTTACAGATATCCGGTCTGCTTCACAAATCGTAAGACCAATATAACTGCTCACCAATGCTGGGGCGAAACACATAGCTCTACAAGAAAAGCAACGGAGAAAATCATCAACGTGTACTAGTCGGATCTTTTAAATAGCCACATTTGCCTACCATTATGTTGAAAAAAAAACGATTATGTTGTTTCAAACGCTTTCCGTACTAAAATTCAACAAGCTGTTCTATAGGTAAGATATCGTACAGCTACGCGCTAAACGGGATTAGACCAAAACATTTGAAAAATCTGCCACCAGTTCTTATTAGAACACTACTAACTTTACTCTTCACACGAAACTGGACAAAATGTAAAGTTTGAAGTCGATTAAAAATTAGCAAGACCATTCTACTATTGAGCAAAGACGGAGACGTTCACAATATTCGTAATTATCATCCAGTATATCTATTATCTGCCGTATATACGTTTTTATGCCAATCACTCTTAATTATATAGTGACAAAACATTGGACAAAAACAATCGCGTGAGCAAGCTGTGTTCCAGAAAGGTCCATTTACCGAGATGGACCATATTTGCACAATAACAAAACTCATAGAAGTATTACGACAGTACAAGGAAACATTTTGTTTTAAATCGACGGACGGTGATATAGTCACCATCTTCAAGATTTTCGTTTCGCCAATGACATGATCCATAGCATTTATTACACCAAACATTCATCAAGCATACGGAGCAAATGTTCGACGACTTTGACAGTATTTGTGGAGAAATTGTGCATCGTGAGACTCTAGAAGCGCCAGTGCGTCCATATGCGTCCTCCTTAGCACGAATCGAGTGATAATCAAACTTTTATTTTTTTTTTGTCATTCGAGACATATCATAAAACTATATCGGATTTCTTACATCGTGGTGGATGAGATTTTCAACACAGAAAATTTTCTGAAGAAATAAAAAAATAAAAAAAAACAAAGCACGATCGTTCACCTCGATCTTGTTTCCTATATTTCGAACGTTTTGAATATTATCGACGCGGTAGCCAGTCTAAAATCACATAGTACAAAATGAAATGCGGGCGACAATTTTTTGGCAATAGTAAATTTACTCCTGAAAATTATTTATACATGTAAATGTAACGTATTTGAAAGGCTGGCTGATAATATTATTTGCTTCAGGATGAGAATGCTACTGCTCAGATATTCTTAGTGGATGAATCGTATTCTACTTTCGAGATTGTAAGTACAATTGCATACGAACTGAATTCCATCCAACGAATCATGAACACAATCGATTAATAATCATTGATTAATAATTAACCAAGGCAATAGGTTGCACAGTGAGAGCCTACAGCTCTGCTACACAGAGCTTCATAAGTGTTCTCGATTATTTTATGGCGATTTTGTGATAATTGCTCCTATAAGAAAAACAGAAGTAATTTTTTGTACGGTTACGAAACAAAGTGTAATCCTTACATCTTTTGAGTTCTTCAAACAAATACAATCGTCGTCAAACAAACTCTAAAAATTTTCGCCTTCCAGCTAGGTACGTTACGTGTATATTTGCATATTTTTTCATTTCTAATTGAACCATTCACATTAGCAACACATATAAGGATTTCTCGTGTGATAATGATTTCACTGCCCACTCACCACTGTGTACCGTGATCCGACGCCTAGAAAATAATTAAACACTCTGGAATGACGAGGAAGATTTGAAGAAAAAATAGAATAAAATAGAAGCGGTACCACGTTGTTGATGCATGGAAACACGACTTGGAGAATAACGAGTTTTGTCGCTACCTGCATCTAGAACGCTGAAAAGAATTTGCGTTAAAGCATCGTTGTAAAAGTATTTTCTTTTAAATTAACATAGTATCAAGCTGTAGAATTGCCACCTAAATATGTTAATGTTTTTTGATATTTTTTTTTTCAAAAAACTTGTAGAAAGGTTTTTCAATATTAAATACGATGCTTTTCGAAATATTTTTCTCAGTTTTCTGCATCACTGAAACGAATGTGAGGAATTCAGAGGTCAGTCGATTTGATAAAGTGATGCGATTCTGCTGCTAAGGTGTTTATTATCACCTACCAGTGAATAATGAAATCGTTGAAATTGGACTAAATAGATGCCAATCAGTATTTAAATGTTTTTATTCACCAAGGGTTGGGTGTATAATTAGAGGCGGACGTATTCAATACAATACTAACGTCAAGCAAATGTATTCATAGTGTACGACGAAGTACGGAGGATGACGGAAGAAGTTACGCCAATGCCATTATGTGCGCGGAGAACCACCTCTACGGTCGACAGTTGAACGAGAAAGAAACGAATGCAGTATAGCTGGAGCACGATGTCTGTATGTAGATGACAGCGTAGTGAGTTCTTTTGTTTATCGGATTTTCTTTAGTGTTAAATTGCACTGATACATTAGCGAGGAAGTAATATTAACATGTTAAGGATAGGAACAGGGGGACAAAACAAATACGTGTGTAAACAGTGTGCATTCAATCACCAAATCCACTCACTACCCTTACAATACATATGAGTACTAGTAATGTTTATAAAAACCACAAAAGTGACGAGCTACTACGTTATTCAATATCAAATGTACAATACGTTTATCACCACATTATGAATCGAAAAGTTGGCTATACTTAGCGAATGACAACCCTTCCTATTAGAGTGTAGTGAGCGAATTGATACACACGTAAAAACACTATCATGATTTTCGTATCGATTCAATATCGCTTATCGTTTCTACAATTTTCACGTCTATACATATCCATTGATGGATTGTAAAAATTGATAGCATTGCATTCAATCCTTGAATTATCATAAATCACAAATCCTAGCAAATGGCTAATCGCGTAAATACTACGTCAACCATTTTGATATGGAAACCTTGTCAAGTGTTAACCTACTGAGAATGGTAACCGTGTTGATGACATAAAGTCACGAGGGCGCACCTTCCTTTAATCCATAAACACCTGTTAGAAATCCAGGCATCTAAATCTACACTATATAAAGCATTGGCCTCAATACACTGCACGCTCCACCATGCTTTCTTTGGCGTCGGCCGGTAAGAGAATCGGTGAGAGGCGATCATTTAAACGGTACAGACAACAAAGAAGTGTTGTCGAAATCATCGTAATTACCGTGTTTATTTGTCATCTTTGCTAAACAACGAGCACAGAAGGCAGACCGACTACTTTCTGCTATGATTTGGCATTGATAACGTAAAAAAATCGATGCTAATTCTTTTCTTTCCACAATTTCATTGGCAAATCCTCAAAAAATAATGTGCGCGTCACAATGGGACGATGAAACTTATACGCTTCTTATCGTCTGCATGCAACGACGAAATTAACCGACATCACACTATACTTAGTTAACATTTTTAATACAAAGCTAACTATATAAGGAAAGAACTATAACGCATGGTATTAAATATCATTCGCAATTTCTCATTATGAGTAAAAACGTTATCAACGAATAGTAAATGACCCACCTTCTTGAATCGGTGTGCTGCCCGAATTGAAACATACTAAAAAACTCTGCCAGCTCATCTATCTAATGACGTTTATCGTTTATCGTTTATACGTTTGTACGTATGAAAAAAAGATATCATTCTTGGAACAACTGTTGAGAAGCAGTTTGACTTAACACGTTCAAACTAACATTTTGAAATAGTATAATGTGTTTTCGCAATTCGAGTTCCATGAAAAATTTGTATATCTGAGAAGATGAGGAGCTGTACATTGTGAATGCCAGTTGGATTTTTTCAAGACATTACGAAACTCTCCGTGGATGGTACGCTATTTTCTCGACTTGGTGCAAATGTCGGTCCAAAGCTCTGCTGCATAGCAGAACGCTAGAAGGTTCAATCCTAAGGGCAAGCTTGAAGTTTTTTAGCCGTTAGATGAATGGTTATTTTTGAAAGAGGCCTTAATGGAAACTTTTGTGCTCGCTATCTTCTACTTACTTCATGCTCCTTGTTTTCTTTATCTTATTTGAACGCCTGAGGTACGTGTCGTATTGTTGTTCAATTTTTTGTTCCTCGCGTCATAAATTCTTTATAAAACTAATATTTGTATTGCTTACATGCTAACCAATCTTTCTTTAACCTGGTTCTGTCTATCAAACTTTGAATTTAGTTCACTTGCACTTCTAAAAAAATGACGATATTATCCACAGATTAGGAGTTTGAAAAAATTCTTTATCATTTCCTTTTTTGTTTTAGCCCAAAGATGATTTACTTCGATGAGATAGTAAGCAATTTGACGATGAAGTATAGCTTAACGAAACACATCCTTCTGTAGTTACGGACAGTGCATTTCGATGAAGCTGAATCTTCTTAGAATGAAGAACGGGTTCATAACTTTGCTACGCTCAAAGAATTGAAGAAGCTGAATCTTCTTAGAATGAAGAACGGGTTCATAACTTTGCTACGCTCAAAGAATTGCATTTACTTCCACACTTTGAAGCGCTTCTTCACATTTATTAAAGGTGGAGTTGATGAGTATATGATACACCTTAAAGACTTTAACGACTCTTGACAAAGGTTGGATGTTTTATATGCTACGAAATTCTTTTGTAAATCTTGTTTGCATTACTGCCTCTGTCTTATGCAAGATATTCAATATGCGTATGAGGAAATTCGTTGTGAATAGCTTGTAGGCGACACTCAACACGCATATTGCGTGGTAGTTAACGAGATCATTCTCGCCATCGCTTCTGGGTACGATGATTGAGCGCTGTTCCATCAGTTTAGAATTTCATCCTTTTGAAGATAAGATTTCTTATGAGTTGGGAGAAAAACATGTTGTTTTATAGAAACATAACTTTTGGTACTTCATTCTGTTCAAACTCGTTTATCGTGGCTAAATCACTTATCTTGAAGCTTCCGAAAACTTTCTTCGTTCAAACCAAAGCAATTATTCTTATCGAACACCTCAGTGTTGATGTACATGCATTTTGAAGTGCATGTCAGAGGACCTAATGTAGTGCTGCCTTTGTATTCTCCTTTTCAAATTAGGGCCACTCAAAAACACAACTTCTGCGAAGTGGAGATGTCAAATCCATTGCTTTGCCTCTTAAAATTCACTTTGCTTCGATTCATTATGCATGACACAATTGCTAGATAGGAGAAGAAAAATTGAAAATGATGCCATTTTATCAAGTGACCGCTGAAAAAATAATTTCACTAAGTTTGCTCTATTTACGTTTGAAAATAGTGGAATTTGTTTTCATGACTTGACTTTTATAAAAAAAGACTTGGATGGAACCGATGAGAATACAAAATTCAAATGTGACTTTTTCTATCCATATAAACATGGCAAAACTATACTGTATGCTCACTTTTAAGCATGCTGAGATATCAAGAATCCCTTTCAGAAATGTTAGACTATATGGTTTATCATTGAGGTTCACACGCGGCGTAGTGGCAACAGTGATATGTGGGCAAATGTACTGCACACGGCTCTCAGAGATACCGAAAAATTATGGAAAAACAAACTACATGGATTCAGCTATGATTGCTCACCTTAGATTATATCATTAAGAAACATCGCATTTGACCACATCCGTGACATCGTGAAGTCAAAGGCGTGGATCATGCCACAGAATTTGATCAACAATAAAACTTTTCTCACCTCATTTAACAACACCTCTTGCCAAGTACTAAATAATCCATCTCGTCCATGGAGTTGTGTGAATTTATAAAAACATTACTGCAATACAAATACGTCTGTTTTCACACTTTATCAGCATAATTACTTATTGTAAAGAACCCGTGAACAGCTTTATGATAATTGTATCGTCATGTAAAACTTCATCTCCAACAACAAGAGCAGAAATTTATCTGATAAATGCTTTATAAGCTGAATCAAATTGAAGTTTATAACATGAGGTTGTAGTCATTCCGTCATATAGTTCTTTAGTGATCTCTTGTTTTTCCTATGAGCTACAGATTTCGCTAACAACTGTTTAGATGGAAAAGAAATGAGATGACTCGATTTTCTTCCTGGAAGGCCCTTCTCCTAATAATATGGAATTCAGCTAAAAACAGAAGCTGACACATAAGTACATAGATGAAAGCATTTATCTTCTTTTTACAAAGATTTCTTATCAAATAAATTTTAGTTTATCATAATTTTAGTTAAGGGATCTTGTATTTGTAGCTTTGCTATGTTAAGTAGACCCAAAATTTACTTCTCTTCGATCCTTGTTTACGTCTTTTAACTTATAACTTTTTTTGAATCTGATTCGCTCAATACTTCACCACTTGATATGACCAACTCGTCTTTTTGATGACAAAAGAGAATATTCTAGTAGAAAACAGAGAGAACTTTCCATACTTTTCACAAGATAAAGACTGAAAATAGCGGGATGCATTTTATCATCGTTAGTAGAGCAACTGACATCTTGTGGAACAGCTTCAACATGTATGCATATCGTGTAACTGATGATTTGAGATTCACACAGAATTCAGCTTTCCATAGGTGGAATACATATTGGATTTCGATGAAACTTAATCGAATAAAGTTTTTTGAAAGATCCCAATAGAGTTTCTTATTGAAGTGCTAAAGTAATACTTATGAAACATTAATAACATCGAAAACAGTTTGTAGTTTCGACTTTTACTGTGAAAAAACAAAGGAACACTTCAATGTACAGAAATATCTGCTTAATGCTTAAAGTTTACGTGATCAAATGTTGAACACAATAACAATAGTTAAAGAACTGAATCTGAAAAGCGAGTGAGCGTTCGGCAGCTTCTCATATGATTTGTGAAACCGGTCTTCAGTCGGTTATATTAACAGCAATTCCAGAAAAGTTTGTTCTAAATGAACCCGATGAAAGACTACGAGCCACTCTGTTCATAACACTTTGCCACATTTGAGTGGACCAGTTTGCCATTATGATGTTGGTTGTCTAAAATTAAAATTTCTGGCATTTTACTGGTTGATGAAAACTGAGAAAATTACTGTAATGGTTCCAGAAACTGTGTAATGTTTAGGTGGTACAGGCTTCACCATGACGGCCGCTGGCGAAAGAGCACAATTCTGAGCCATGCAGAGGCTACTTTGTACTGTATTGTCAATTATGAAGCAACCTTGAATATAAACACAATCACAATGTGTTATAAAAGCATTGCTACACAAAATCTCATTTAATTATTTTTTGAGCTGAGCACGAAATATTCCAGGGCACGATTTTATTTTTCGGAAAGGCTGACGTTTCAGGGGTATCGTCTTCTTCAGAGGTCATAAGGTCATGTTTGTTTGAAATTCACTAAGTAGAATATTTTTTTGCTTCAATATGCAAAAGTCATAAAACCTTCATTTTAATCGCATAAATATTCTGTGTGGTTGATCGTCATTGTTGAAGCTAGTGGAGGAGTCATTATAAAAGCTGTGAGCATATGCAAAGCAACCTAATATTAAAGCGTTCATTAGACGATCTAATTAATTTTTTATTAAACTGATGGAGGCGTTTGACTTACTTGATGACAGAAAACTCTGATCTCTTCACCTCTAAAAAGAAACCGCTGAAACGTCAGTTTTTTGAATTAATAAGTAGTACTGTAAAAGCATCTAGTTCACCTAGAAGAAAAAATTATTATAAGCGGTTCATGAAAAATTCTTTTCAAAAAACAGAAAACAAAACTGTTTTTTCAATAGTTTAAACGTTTGTCCATTCGAAAGCTGTCGCTGTTCGATTGCCAAAGTTCCTATTTGCATCTGCTCGAAATACTCCAGCGACCAGCTAACGACTGAACAACGTAGAAGACACGCAAGCCATACAAGACTACTACTCCTTAGTGTTGTATAAAAGCATTAAGACGGTTTGTAAAACGGGTCCATGCGATACGTTGGCATGGAAGGCAGGACCACCAAAAGTCCCATCACGTGCGCGCTGGTGGGAGGTGTTGTACGAATATTTAAATACTTGTAGAACTCATGTAATGTGCATGACCAGCTAAAATATTATTTTGGCTCGAAACCATGCTATTCTGTTTGCTATTCCTCGATGATCCGTCTTACAAATTATTGCTATGATTATTGCAATTATTTGGTGAGAAATTGGGTAACTGTTCATAAATCTATCAAAAAGTCCAAAAAAAAATTAATTATAGACTTACAGCTACTTTAATAACAGTCAGCAGCTTAATTTTGCTGCATATGAAAGTTCTACGTTCTATCGTTCTCTTATCTGATTATACGATAGTCACCTCTCGCAGTACCATACAAAGTATATTCAAGTGTTGTTTTTTGTTTATTATGTCAGAGGATATTTAACGAGACCACGTTTTTTGGCTAAATCAAATACTGCATTTACGATGATTACCATTGTCCATTCCTGCAGGTGGCGCTGTAGCAACAGTGTAGGCATCGTTACATTTCAACGGCTCATAAGTGATCCTAATAGTCAGCTGCTGCAGGATTGCAGATATTACAAAATCAGTGAGACCCGCGCTATGCCCTTGTTGTTCGAGAACATCTTCCACCTGGAGATATGTGACTGTAGGTTTTTAATGGCTTCTAAAACTATCGAAGTTTTTGCCTTAATAAGTACAAAAATTCATATTACATATTACAAATCAGGCAAAGAAGAATATGCGAAAAACGGCTAGAAAAATCAACACTCACCGTTCGCATTACAAGATTTTCAATGAATCTCATTGCTCCTCGTTCATTTGTAGAGATGGTAGGAACACTGGCGACAACGGCACTCATCTCGGTGTAAGCCATAGGTGCGGGTATCGAGAAACTGGTCACATTGAACCTTCTCACCCTTTCTGTAATTATAAAAATCCTCATGCGTTCCATTGATCTCTACCTTTTGACAGTAGAATACCACCATTTTTGAACTACAAATATATACATATTTGAACTCAAAAGCTTTTATAGAATTTCGAGATTTCAATGAGATTCACTTCTTGCTGCTTTTCAAAATTATTTAACTTGCTTGATTAATGACATCATTTGATAGGGGTATACTGGATGACGTAGTAGAAATTCTCCAGCAGTACAGCTAAAATGTTGGACTAGGCATTTTATGCGATATTGATTACCTTGCCCAAATGGGAATTGTCCGCATCCACTTACGGTAGCAAATAATCGTAAGAAAATCATGGAGTGAAGTAGCATGGTTGCATATTGGAATAGGTTCATGGTCATATCTAGCTAAAAGTTAACACGTTTAAAATTTATGAGAAATTTCTGCTGAAAAATTTTTCATAACATATGCATCTCTTACTGAGATGGATCGTATATTCAGCTTCTGAATAGAAGGATCAAAATTGTAAAATAGAACTCAATGAAAACACTTTATTGGCTACACATAGGCCGTAAAAATGTAATGGTGTGGATTCTGATGAGAAGATTTGCAAGATCGGATTTTGTAAAAAATGTGATGAGCCCATGTGCAAGGATGACAAAAAAGAGGAAAAGAGTGACAGAAAGATTATCGAGCGTCAAACGGAACTGAAATAGTGGTTATTTTTAACTGAAAGATGACATCCCGAGAGTTTGTGCAAATTATTACAGCTATGTGATAAGAATAGGATTTTTTTAACCATGTTTGATGAAGTCTGCACAAAGATGAGGGATGCATATTGGGACGTCAACAGTTGTTTATTTCTCTGAATCTGATTATCAGTAGTACAGTATTTTGATAGTGATAAGAATAAAAGAGATTAGTACGAAACTCAAAACGCTTGAGTTGGCCTTAAAACTGTAAAGGTTAGTTTGAATACCTTGTTTATAAAAGAAAACCACGCAGTTATTTGTGTTACCATGGCTGAATATTTACATAATAATGAAGATTTCTTCAAAATCTATCTATGAAACATGACGATGTCATTAAAATTTTCAAATATAAAAATTTCTGGAAGAATGGTTACTTCCCTACTGACTTGCTTTATGTTTCGCTTCTGATCGTCATTGTTTTGTAGACGTCTCTTGCATTGTAGATATTCTCCTTCCCTTCAACAACAATTCAAGGACCTTTATTTTTAACCCTTAGAAAATCTATAAATATTTATTGATATGTATGTTAACAACGGTACAAAGAGGTAAATTTCGTAACGGCAAACATTAATAATACCGATATTTGCCTAAATTGCTTCTGACATAAAGTTTGTTAAAAGAGATGTAACATACAAAAATCAATATTTCATAAGATATAACGTATAGCAATCAATATATTTCTCCAGCTTATAAACAAGTTGGGACCATTGTGATGTCACCGTCTTTCGTTTGCCCTCTTGTATGGTCGACTTTCTTGAGAAGAAAGCAACGGGAAATTTTGATAGATTCATTTCTTCCATGCAGACAAAACAAATAGTAGCAGAAATTATGTTTCATATGAGGAAAATTCCCATATCCGAGGCATCAGGGCGACGTAAATTTTCCATGTTTTCTTTTCATTGCATTTATTTGTAATAAAAATAGAGTGTAGCTTTCTGAAATTGGATGAGAAATTCGAATATTTATTCAGTTCAAGGACGACTTACTTCCTTCTCTATTTGTTATTCATTCTACCACCATCCCTATCATCAGATGCAGTTACTGCAGCGTAATCAATTTTCTTTATTGATTTGCTTATTCAATAAAATCAGACGGCAGTAAAATGTTGACAGGATTTCTATTTCATGCAATCAAATTTTTGTTAGCACATTCATTTCAGAAATTTATTTTATTTGCAAAAATTGATATCACACCCACTTATCGCTCTAATAATAAGCGAAGAAAGAAACGAGTAATACTGAGAATCCTTTTTTGATCCTTATTTGTTCTGGTGGTTGTGCCTCATTCAAGATTTTCCGTATATTCAAAAGGATAATCTGTGATATTGATATTAATCTATATGATATATAGGATATTCTGTGCTTATTTAAGCATATTGATAGACAGTTACTGGAGACTATTTTCGTCATCCTTTTTTATTATGATGACTGTCTGCGACGTCATCCACTCCTCACCGATTTCTTTCTACATCTATGATTTCATATGGGATACAAGAACTACATTCAATTTGCGGCTTTAAATCCTAAGAAAGTCGGCGGTAATGTTCGCGGGTCACGAAACTGTGCCTTTTCTAGTGTATCCTTTCTCATTTTCTACAATAAACACAGCAACAAAAATTCTCTTTTTCGAGTGACAGTGAGTTCGTCATCTGATTGACACATGTCGTTTAACTTGATTATTGTCTCTTATGGATCACTCTCTGCTGCGACTTTGTAAATGTATAGTAAAAAAACATGCTGTGTCTTAAAAATGGTCATTTTCACTATTTGCGGATACGTTAGACCTAATATTTGATTGCATTTTGCTAGCCGTCCTGCCGTCCGTTGTTCTATACACAGCATGCATTACACTGAGGCAAAAATCTAAAAAAAAAATCTACACGTTGGAGTAGCTATTTGTTTTTCTGATGGTCTGAATTAAGGCTAGCTGGAGCTTTCTCAGCTCTTCATCACAGATATTTTAGCATAAATTTTTGAGCCAAAATTGCTCTTGCAGTGGCGTGTTTTGGTGTTTTGGTTCTAAGCTAAGTTTCATCTAGAAATGGTTAAAGCCTAGATACACTCTTCAGGTATTCCTTGTAATTATCCCTGGTAACCCTATTTCTGTAGTGATCCGAGTACGATAGTAAGTCAGTACGGTTTAGTTAACCTGAATACTAAAGCGAATAGTAATCAATATTGTTTATCAAAACAAACAATGGAAGTATCCAGCGTAAGGTCCACGTTTTACGATTGACTTAACATCATTAAAATATTGGGACAAAACCATTATAACCAATGACGATTAAGACAAAACAATTTAAAGTAGCTATGCAAATATTATGCTCTTATAATTGACCAATGACAAATTCATGGAGAAGTCTCCCGAATATAAGTATAAGACGAAGACCATGACATTTTGAATCTGTAATAGATTCTGGAGGAATAACTGAGTTCTAGAATGTCTAGCGCTATATTATCAATTCTTATGAACTTGTCAATATTCTTCTGTCAGCTTCACGGTAAAGATTCTACTATTCATTGAAAGCAAATCCTCATCACCTAAGACCATCAAAAAGCCTAGTCATTGATGATGTGTAAACAACTACAAAAAGAGGTAGTACATTAGTAACACCAATATTTATCAAAGTTATCTCTGGAATTGAGTTCTTTAGGATTATCATAAGATGAGAAATGCGAAAACTCCAAATTTCTTCAACTAATGAGCTTGTCGGGAGCGTCAATATGTCGCGGTCTTTCTTTGGTTTTTCATGCCGTTCATTTTCTTAAAGAGGAAGCAATAAAAGTGTGTGATTGATTTCATCCTTGTTTACAAGAAAAACAAATGCCAACATAATTCATGCTTTTCTCTGATGAATATTTTTAACCAGCAAATGACCATAACATTTTTCTTTTGAATTTGCCACATTTCTTCTTTGCAGTGCATTCGTTAATGACATGAATTACATTGAATATTTTTAAAGTTGAGTAAAAGTCCATTTTTTGTCCTAATTTTTGAGTCAAAAAGTCAAAAAATACTTGTTATTAGAAACGCTTGAATAAAAACATTGGTACGTTCCTCTCTGTTCGTTAGCCATTATATCGTTAATTCATTTTCATGCGGCGTCTCTCCCCAACACTGTATTTGTACTCATATCAACCTCATTTTCCTCATTGAATCATTATTTTAGATGGACAGAAATGATAGAGATGATGGTATTGTCTGAAACCAAACTCACCTTAACACACCGTTCTTCTATATCAATTCATTCACAGAAATCAACATCATATTCTCACATTTTGCTGATATTAATTATATATCAAACATTATGTAAATAAAAAAATTAAATTCTAATAATTAGTAA
>KN716974.1:9395-31354 GCA_000816705.1 Dictyocaulus viviparus | reverse complement strand
CTTTCTCTCCTTTGCGTGTGAATAAAAAATTTGGCGAGAAGGAGGCAATGGTCGGATCCCGTGTAGAAGTTGGGGACAACTGCGACGTCCGCTAGGCAAAACCTTCTATTTACCATGACATGGTCTATTTCGTTATGGTACTTTCATTAGGAGACTTCCACGTCCATCGCAGGAAAAGAGGCTTTTCAAATTGGGAGTTACCATGGTACATTTTGTTTGTCATGATAAACTCTGATAGCCGCACTCCCTGTTCATTCCACTCGAGTCCATGGGTCCCAATGTGACGTTCTTCAGGCGTTCTTCTACAGCCAATTTTAGCATTAAAGTCGCCAACAATGACTTTGTAGAATGTGCGGTCTTCTCTGTAGAACTTCTCCAAGTCCATATAGAATGTTTCGATTTCATCTTCATCGTGGTCCGAAGTAGGAGCGTAGACGATAAAGATGGTCAAAGCCGGTGTTGGACCACGTCTTTTCAATTTTAACCGTCCGATTCGAGTCGTTAGCTGTTCAAACGAATCGATGTTCATGACCAAGTTCGAATTAACGAGTACACTTACACCACCGACACCTCTGCTGTCGCATGTTCCAAGGAACAGTTCTTCTCCAGTGTCGTACACAGCGCTTAGTAGCTGGTGTCTTCTCGTTTCGGCCAGTCCGATGACGTCGTACCTAATTTTCTTTGCATGCATCAGAAGGTCTTCTACGGCAGATTTCGATGCAAGCGTCCGTGCGTTGCATGTACAGATCGTCATCTTAGTCCTTTCACGTTTAGGCAGCCTAGTTTGGCCCTGAGATTTTAGCAGCCTCTCCGTATTCGTCCTACCCGACGCTGCCGTACCGGGGGCTCTTTAGGGTCAGGGAAATGAGGCCCGTTTTCTTTACTGTGTTTTGCGATTGTTCCCACGGCTGCTTGTAGAGCCGTTCCGCGGAGGCTGAAAAGTTTGGTTTACTCATGGGCAGCTTACCAGTCTATCCCAATGAGTGGACTGGAGTTTATTTGTTGGAGGCGACCCCTAACCGTCTCCCGTGTACTTCCTAGTCATTCGATTGCGGGCTTTTCCCCAAATCGACAAGCAAGATACAATTCATATACACATAAACACAAATACGTACGCATACATAAATTTTACTATGAGCATACAGAAGGTATGAGTCGACCAGCAAAGCAGAATCAAGGAGTCCATCTCATGAATCCACCCGCGTCTCAAGGCAAGTACACGGTCGCTTTTGGTCCGCGATTCACCCCCTATCCGCCACCCGAGGTCGCGCCACGTAGCCGCGCGACTAACCGGCTAAAGATCCCTCAGCGAGGGAGATCCGTGGGATATCTCTGTTGCTGCGAGTTTTAAGGAACAGTTTTTCTTCAGTGTTGTGAACCATGCTTATTGGCTAGTATCAGCTCGTTTCTGCCAGTAGGACAACATGGTGCCTGATTTTCTTAGCATGAATTAGAAGAAGGTCTTGTATGGAGGATTCTGTATTAAGCGTACGTCCATTGTGCGTGCAGATCGTCATCATGATCCTTTCACGTTTAGGCAGCCTTGTTTAGATATGAGATGTTAGCAGTCCCTCCATATCCGACCTACGACAGTAAATGAGGCTCACTTTTTACTGTGTTTTGCGATTGTTCCAACGAATAGCTTGCAACGGCAATTCGCATGGGTAAGTTAAACCTGGTTTATTCATGGGTAGCTTGCCAGTTTAGCCCGATAAATGGACCGGGGTTTATTTGTTGGAGGCGACCTCTATTCCCCTCTCATGTAATTCCTAGACGGTCAATTGCGTGGCTTTTGGCTGACTCGGCGTGCAGAATAGATCCGTATATACCTGAGCACAAGTACGCACGCATACATAGATGTACCTGTGTGCATACAGAATGTATGAGTCAGCCAGAACAGCAGAATTAAGGGGTCCATATTCCGAATTCACCCGCGTCTCAAGGCAAGTGCACAGTCGTTTTCGGTCCGTGGTTCACCCCCTATCGCCACGTAGTCTCGCGACTAACCGGCTTGAGATCCCTCTGCGAGTGAGATCCGTCAGTACAATCATTTATATCCTAAATCAAGGCCTGTTTTTTTTCTGTCTTTACTCAAGTCGCTTATCAAGAAATCGATTCCAGTTTAACAATTAATTCTCGTGATGACTATATTGTCTTACTCTACCCTTTCTTCGTCTCTTTTTTCTATAATACAATAACCTGTAATTTCTTAGTCTTTGTACTGTAACATTAACAAAGTCTGATACAGTAATAACCCGCTGATACCACTTGTTATTGCAACTTTTGCGCAAGAGGATTCACCTTCTGGATGTAAGACAGAGACTACCCGATGACTAAGTTTTGCCCATGCAATTACGTAAGTCTTGACAAAAGTATTCGTAAAATATATTCATGCACATATCCGTACCAAATATTTGCAGAAGAATGGATTAAATCCACATTTTTTTTCATTATTACGCATTTAAGACTAAAGATCTTACGCATCACCCAAAAACTCACCAAACAAATTCAGATCAATACGCATTCACGCTTATCGTGTCTAATGCTGATAACCTGATATTACGTAATTTATATTTTGGACGAGTTAACACGCTTATGGTTAAAAAGCTCAACAATTCTGATAGCGGAGCCTTTTTAATTTTTTGCACTCTGAAGGTAGTTGAAAATTGAATACCGTTCTTCTTATAATTGCATGAATACATTACGTTTCATGTTTCTATCATATTGAATTATCATTTCAGACTTCTATATTTCTGTTTGTCGTCCTAACCGCTGATGACATCCAGAGACGAGGATCGACGGATATTTGAGCATTTCGTGATTGCTGGACTTGCGCAGGTTAATATGGAGTGATCTATTATTTGATTAGCCAATAATATCACTTGAATCAGTATTGATTGTAATTTTCGCTCATGTATGGTTGTCTATTATTTAATGTCCGTCGCAGATTCACTATGAAAACGATTCAGTTTTAAAGCAATCGGTGAATATTTAAAATCTTATTTACATGTTCTAGAGTAATATATACTATACTATAATAGTAGTAATTTTAATAGGAAAGCCTTCATGTATGACTGCGATGTCGAATAGTCTATTTAGTACGGATGTTGATATTTCTTAGTTTCTATAATTATACTAAGAGTGAAATTCCATGCTGTCACAATTAACGCTCCAATCTTCTATCCTGTTAAAGTAATTTATGAATTTCACTTAGGAAGCACCGCAACATGATGCTCCATCTACTCAAGAATTTGGCTCTAAAAACAACTCTCCTCTTGCTCCAATCACAGATATTTGTGTCATTTTCCCCAGTCTCGGGGAAACAGTACGTTATAACATTGTTTCTCTTACAAGTATTTTTACCATATTAGTATTATAAAGATTTCGCGTCGCATTCAAATATGTTAGGCTCCCGAAGGTTACGAGATTATTGAGACTACCCAACTTGGCTATGCTGCCGATCTGAATCATGGCTCTATCCGAATGCCTAGCGTGTTCCTGTGTTATCGAAGAGGATACCACAAGCCGCCTTTGCTCGACATCGGAGTCATTGAATACGGTTGCTCCATTAATTTCTTCTATTGGAACAATAAAAGGCATTTTTTTGCAGGACGTGGGGAGAAACCAATGGTTGATACACATATTGTGCAAACGACTCCATTTGGAAGGCCGGCTAATGTTAACAATGCATCGCAAGTTGTTTTAAGATCTCTTAGTCGAGAAATAGTGTATTTTCAAATATCATGTGGATTTTCAAGAACATTTTCTTAACGTATCGTCGTGCTGTCCCAAGCAGTGCACCTAGCCAGTTTGTGGTAACTGATATTTGTGTAATTCTTGCTAACAAAGGAGAAATTCCTCTCCACACATACTACAAAATTCCTAAAAATTTAAACAAGGTAATACTATTTTGTTCACGTATGGAGCTGTATGTTATAGATTTTCAGAATTCATTAGGTTTTGTTTTCAGGGAATGGTTGGGTCTGATGTGTACATATGCTATAAAAAGTCACAGTGTTCGACTAAGAGGCTAGCATACAAACCAACTGTAATTATTTTTATATCCATAATGTGTCATAATAGAAAGCTACTTAGTTTTTTCTGTTTCAGGTACTAGATTACTTTCCGAAAACGAAAAGTGATAAGGGGAACTATGTTGATTTCAAATTGGCTCAAAATATTTCTCTGTTTTGTCTTCCGATGGGAGCTCTTATTGAGTGCTGGCCTGTAAAGTGCCAACCACCTGATAAAATGTTTTCGACTTTTGTTCTAACTGATGAGGTTCGAATAACGTTTGGTTCACATTTGTTATATAATCACACTACATTTTATAGAATGGTACTAAATTCTATGGAGCATCTGTGTCTTTCTTCGAGAAGTATACAGGCAAATTATCTGACGAACAATTAGATCAATTAGAACTCAATTCAACTGATAGGGTAGACGAGGCCGGAGCTGTAGAGGATAATTCAAGTAATAATGATCCTGCCGATGAGGTGTGTTATCAATTTTCTTAGAGTGTCTCTATAATTTCAAATGTGAGGGTGCATAGTGCAATGATAAGAGGTGTTCGGAGCTTCGGAGGTGATGCACAAGCCTGGATCAGAGGAAACAGACTCGTGGGTGCCTCTAGGTCCACCAAGTCAGCCTTCCCTCCATGGTTTGTAGATTGGTAAAGGAGAAATCTGGGTAGGTAAGTAGCGCTGACTTGATATGGACTGCTCACCTCAAGTCATTGTATAGAGTATATAAGCATTCAATCGCCTCCACGATATGACTTTGAACTCGAATGCGTAGGGGCATCTCAAAGAGATTGATCATGTTTATGCAATGTTATATTTTTAAATAAATATGTTTTAAGAAGATAGATTTTATAAGTATGTGTAGAATTTCGGCGTGTATAAAATAGTTGTTTAATTTGTATTTAAGATGAATTTTTACACCAACGTTGCTATATGCATTATTTCTCGCTATCCTTTTTTCAACTCTTTCAAGCGATTTCTGTACTATATTCACAGAATGTCTATCGGAGGAATTCACGCAATACCTATAGAACGTTATATTTCTCACCTGGTAAGTGTTTTGTGGATCATTTAAATAGTAGTGTCTATTCGATTTTTGGCTATTGGTGATTTGACAGAAATGTGTTTGACAAAATGTTGATCTTACAACATAATTTTTCTGTGGACATAGATTTTTTCGGAGCTGTAGATATTTGGGATGTGCGCTCAATACTTTCTGTTCAAATCGCATATCACATGCGCTAAATCCATGTAATATGAAAAACGTGCCAGTTTCTTATGAAAATAATGAGATTAAATGAGTAATTAGTACTTATATAATTGTGAGGCGTTTATCTTTCCAATCTGTTTGGAGAGTTAGTCGCCGGCAATTAAAATTTTTTTCGAGCTTAGTGAACTTATGTTTCTGGTTTATATCTCGATATTACAAATTCTATTCTGCAATTTCATTATCTTTTTATACCGAATGGTCTTTGTTATATTTGTAGTCGATCAAAAAGCTACTCGATCTATGTGTTTCATTATGAAGATTCGGACCAAGTATTTTCTTCAAAATGATTCTTATTTTTAATCAGTTTTCTTACTTTATTACTTATACTTTTTTTCTGGCTATACCACTTTCTGTAGTTCTAGGAAGTTAAGAAATATAATTCCGTAGGCTATTTTAAATTTATATTTTCGTGTAAATAAGGGATTCTACAACTATCTAAGTGGGAAGATACTAAAATATAATAAATGATTATTCTCTTTTATATTTACGCGGATTGTTGCTATAAATACAATTGCTAGTCATTTTACTTGTTATGGCTAGCGGAAGGATTTAGCTCTGTCGAATCATGTGGAGAGTTCTGAGTTTGTGATAGGAGAGTCTTCTTTTGCACTTGACACCGAAAATTTTGAGCGTGTATGGATTCTTATATTTCTTCGGTTTAAAAACTGAAAATTTCTTGGTGAATAAAGTTGCAACACGTGAAAAGAAGTAACATTGAAATACACATGAAGAAAACTAAAAGTTATTTAAAAATTGTGTTGACATCTGTTTCTAATAATTGCTTATTTTAAGCTATATTGTAAGCTAAGTATCAAAATCTTTCTTACATAGTAAAATTTATGGAGTTGCTATTCGAATGTGAGCAACAAATCATGTGATATGAGTGGACTTTGAGAATAGTCTGTAATCATATTTGGAGTATTGTTACAGCGAAGATAAGTCACTTGGTGTTTGAGTATCACGCTTAAGTTCTAAATGAACACGAATATTTCTTACAGTAATTAGATTGTGAGGAAAAATGCGGAAATAACTAGCAGTATCTTGGGAATTTTGGTTAAAATTTCTGTTGTGGCTAATACACGTTGATTTGTTTATTAGTATCTAAATATTGTTTTCTCATATTTTAATACTTAGTCGAAGGAAATAACGCTTTTGTTTATGAAACAGCTCTATGATTGTTTTTAATGAAAGTGTTCCTAAAATTCACCCTAACTAATCTTTAGAAAGAGGATTATGCGTCATTTCAGATGTATGAAGTATCATTCCCAACTCCACGAAGACCTCATGTCTTAATGCAACTTGGGTCAGAAACTATCAGTTTTGACTCGTACGATGAAAGTCAGCTACCTATAAATGGTAAGGTCTGATATTACTACTATCTAGTGAATTTGCAATTATTCTTCATGACATTTATTTGTAAATCATAAAATTATTAGGTGCTCAGTTATGGGATACCTTACGAGCGCTTGGAACTGACAATTTAATATATTTAATGATGCTTGCACTTTTAGAGCAGAAGATTTTAGTACACTCACTAAGGTCAGTTTATATCACTACACGATATTTCTGGCTATCTCAGTTATGTGTTTTTATCTTCCAATTCTTTGAAACAGGTCGTGGATGTTAACCGCAGTTTCTGAGAGTGTATGTGCTTTAATGTTTCCTTTCCACTGGCAATGTCCATACGTTCCACAATGTCCTCTTGGTTTGGCCGGAGTACTTCACGCTCCCCTACCTTTTATAGCTGGTGTTGATTCTAGGTTTGCAATCTTATTCTTGAGAGATCATTCTGGAATAGTTTATCTTCACATTATGTTTTGTATAGAATCATTTCGTATCTAGATATTTTGATCTATACGAAGATCCTCCGCCGGATGTTACGTGTTTCGACTTGGATACTGCTACGATAAGTCAATCGATCAATAGACAAACATTAAAAATTTCAATTCTGCCAAAAAAGGCTACTAAACAGCTGAAAGCGACGCTAGATGACTTATTCAGAAGGTCGAAATATTTTACTTCGAAACTGGTCGAAAATTTAAACTGGTGGAACGATTTCTAGAAATTTTTAGATTGAATAAAGAAGCATTTGATCTAGGAAGCAAGAAAGCGGACTATGTTCCCGTTGATCGCGAATTGATCAACCAGAAGAAGCGGAAAGAGCTTGAATTAGCGATTCACGATGCATTTTTAAGGTTTTTTTTTAACGTGTTAATTGTGATTTAAAAAGTCTTGTTTATGGAAGCTTGAACCACATGCCAATTGTGATTATCTTCTGCTTGCCACTCATTTTTTTTAGGTTCATGGCTAGCTTGATGCGTGGGTATCAGTCATTTTTAAAACCTATCAAAAGTGCACCATCAAGCATAAGTGCTACAGATACGGGCAATCTATTTGATTTAGATGGTTTTCTGAAATCCAGAGATAAATCAGCAGTTGAATTTTTCAGAAAGTATGTTATAAGGTATTTTTTGAAATTTTTTTATTTTGCTGTTTTTTTCAGGTTTTGTTCAACTCAGTCTTTTATCCGTTTCATTGAAGAACGCAGTTTCATTTCTGATAAAAACACATATAATGCATTTTTTGATGATTGTATTGCAAAGGTGGATGATTGCGGTGAGAAATATACGTTTTCATTATCATATTTTAATCCTTATTGCGAAGCTGATTGTTTCAGAAGGAAGCAACGTTTGTTTACTTGAGACTGACTCAGCATTCCACCTCAACAACACATCGGTTGTTTTTATATATTAATATCAACATTTTTTTACTACGTTCATTGAAGCATACTTTTAATAGGTTTTCATAGCTCCACCAGAACCCATAATTGACCAGTCTACAGGACTTGAACGGGAGTTCAAATACGAGTGTTTTCCACGTCATTTGGATCCAGCCCTGTTTCAATTAGATCAGCTCGATTTAAACCGTAAGACGGATCAACAAGTTCCTGTTCAATATGGTACATTTATGTTCATAAATTGAAAATGTCATGTCCCACAAAATTTTGTCACAATTTCTCTATAATTTTGATGACTTTCTGTTTTCTGTAGAACATGTTGTGAACTGTTGCAGAAAATAATCGTTGTGCTGCTGTGCGAACCAAGCCGGAGGTCAAATCTTCTTTGCTGGCTGCTACAAATTCAGTTCGCACCAATCCGTTAAACTGGCCGAAAACATTGCTCTTCTACTCCTACTCTTTGTGGTTCATGCAACTACCTAGTCTAATTTCATTAGCACCAAACAAGCGAAAAATTTTACTGCTAGCTTTCCATGTAATTCTCTTTCTACTACTTCATTATGTGGTTCAGAAAAAACAGTGCTTTTTTTAGATTTTAGACCGTATGGAATACGCTGAAGTTTTCCCACTTGATCAAATTTGCTATCGTATACTAATCGAATTGTGTGGCGAATGTGGTGAACCATCACTCGCGGTGAAGGTACTTCAGGTAGGCTTTATTTGCCTTTTTATTTCTTTTGATCAGAACTGTAGCTCAATTACAGGCAATGCATCGCGCGGGAGTTGAACAAAATGCGGTCACTTATGGGATTTACCATAGAGCTGTGTTGAATGCTAAATGGCCTACACCGTCTCGTCAGCGTGCGATATATTCTTGGACACAATTAAGGTTAGAAGTGAATTGACTTACACTTTTTCAGTCTTTATTCGTTTTCTTCCACAGTTAAACATCAGGGTCTGTTTCTCGCCTATTTTTCATTCATGATTAAATAAGATGAAATAAAGAGATGGAGCTTTCTTTTTGTTTAGGCTACTTATTTCCGCTGTCGCGAGATTCAAAATGTGTATTAAATCGGATATTCGTAATGCGATTCCACATTTTGAAGACACACAATCTGTGAGCGACGGAGGATATAATAGTAATAAGGCAGCTAAGGAAAAGCGTTTGGTACAACTTGAACGGTTATGGAATAAAAATTGAACCGATGTGAAGTTTATTTATGAAAAAATCGTTGAACTTGTTATAGGAAGCACTTGAATTGGAGACGAAACCTTATGTTATCTCTTACGAAACGGTGCAGGACAATGATGAGGATTTGGTAAGTTCTATAAGATAACGCAAGATATGCTTTGGCATTGGCCCCTTTGGCGAGATGCGCCTATGCATTCGTGTTCGATGTGATATCGTGAAGGTGGTTGAATGCTAGCCTGGTCTACACAATGACTTGAGTTGACCACTCTTCATCAAGTCAGTTCTAGTTATCCAACGCAGATCTCTCTGGTACCATCTCACCAATCCCGGAGAGATGAGCGGACTTGGTTGCACATGGGGTGGATGCGAACTGATTTGAGCCTTCGTGTAGCCGTGGCATGTGCCCGACTGCGCAATGTTGTAGTAATGAAGTAAAATACTTA
The DNA here is from genome assembly GCA_000816705.1 of Dictyocaulus viviparus. Taxonomy (NCBI): domain Eukaryota; kingdom Metazoa; phylum Nematoda; class Chromadorea; order Rhabditida; family Metastrongylidae; genus Dictyocaulus; species Dictyocaulus viviparus. Next base: position 21,690 of record KN716974.1, on the reverse strand, counting down.
TTTATTGTGCATTGTATAAATTTCATGGTAAATCGTTCTGTTTCCTATCAAACGTGGTAGATTATAGTCGTTTTGCTTATATGTCCTGCATGATGCTGAGTTAATCGCAAAACTTAAAACGGCAAAGCGGAAACGTAGTCCCACTTAAGGTTATAAGTTTTGCGATCAACTCAGTGTCATTGGAGCTTCTTGACAAACATTATGTTAGTTGTATGTTCTTTATTCTCGTTTAGGATAACATCTCGAATAAGATCAACTTATTGGATCCTTTGGGAGCCTTATGTTCTACTGAAGTATCTAAGGTAAATCTCAAAATTAATTTGGTATCAGTTAATACTTTAGTTTTATCCGCTCTTATATGAAATAGCAACAACTTTCATTCATTCAATACTGGCAGCATTCACTTTTTAAAGTCACAATCATTCTTTGGCATCGTCTTGCTTACTTTTAAACCTCTATTTGTTTTTGAGTGGTGAAGATCTGTTGTTATGTACCTTAATTTCTGTGTAATTGTTAATATTATGATATTGTTTGTTTGACTTCAAAATAATACCGAACTACGTTAGAAGCCAAGTCGTTTTATTTGCTTCAATCTAGGATTGAAGTTCGTTAAAGGTTAAGATTTTTATTTTTAGATTTTTCATTTCTTCAAAAGATAAGTTAAATCAATAAAAACACTTTTTAAACAATTTTCCGCACAATACTTTGGAAAAAAATCGTACATCTGTGGTTTTAGACTGCCACAGGTAACTTGCCTATGAGTCCTGCGAGGGCGAAATTTATGGCTGATTTCGAATCTACGCCATTTGCTGATGAATACACTTCTAAGATTGAAAATAGAGTATGTTTGTTTTTCATATTATAAACTGTTACTTGTGCAAAATTATTCGAGAGTATTTCAGACGCCTAATAAGTCAGTTAGTTGGTTGAAAGGGATAGCCAATAGTCCGATATTGAAGATGATGCGAAGTCAAACACTTGGTTAGCGTTGTTAAACGAATTGTTCCTCACTATTATCAGATTTTAAATAAACATTTTCTCTCTAGATAGCCCGAAAGCTGGTGATGGTGAGATTCCCGGTGTATCTGTGAGTCCTAGTCTTCACGCATTAGTTAACCAAGTATGGAAAGGTTACGATGACGGACGAATAGATGGTAGTTTTGTTTACAGTATGTACTTACTCCAAATCAGAAAATGATTTGAAATTAAATCAGAAGTTAGAAGAAAATAATGTTTGAAGTTATTGATTAACAATGTATGTTTTTTAACTCACATAAGTGAAAAGTGATTTTCCTGCTACAGTGTTTAAATGCCGGTCAGTATTTTATAAAAGCATTTGTAGGGTTAAAAATAAGGACTACCCACGTGATAATTCAAAATACTTATTCAAAATGAGAATATTCATGTTAGGAAACAAAAACGAAGTGAAATCGGTGCAATTTACTCAGGTATCTATTAAAATGTTCCAGCTGTCTCTTCTAAGTTGAAGATGGGTGTTTCTTCTTTAGTACGCGAAGTGAAAAGCTTTAAGCGGTCTTATCGTGAACGAGGTAGCGGTTCTCTCTTCGGTGATGACTTGGTTCGTAATATAATTATTATTCATAATATCTTATGATTGCCTGAATTATTGGGGATTTTCATCCAAATTGTGTGAACCTTTATAATCAGCTCCACTATGACCCCACAAGAAAAAAACACAGAATCGTTGGTTAACTCTAACAATCAATCTCAACCACAAAATTTTAACAGGATGAGGATGCTCTAGATATAGATGAAGGGGATCATGCTTATCAGCTAGATTGTGGTGAAGCAAATTCTATTCTCACTGATGATTGGTGGCTCAAAGAGGTTAGAACTACTATTTATAACTAATCAGGAGTAAAGTTTAATGCCATCAAGTAGTTTAAGGTATATTTGCAAATTCGCCGAAATGAAATTCGTCAAATGGATGGTGAAGAGAGAAATTGTTCAAAACTGGAGAAGGGCGTGATTGACGTGTCAATTTCATCGTGCACACCATGTCCTGATTGTCGAACCATGATCTATGATGAAGACATTATGTCCGGATGGAAGGTTAGGAGTGATATAACCATATTTTTTTGGGTTCAGTGCTTTTGAATAGGTATCAAGTATTCTTTCAAATACTAATACAATACTGTTACTCTGTTCGATAAAAAAATACTGTCCAGGTTGACGATCAAAGCCTTATAACAAATTGTCCCCATTGTTTTGTACCTGATGAAGAATTTGTTCAAGGAAGTGAGCGGAAGGGAGTGAGGATTTGTATTAATACTATTTCTAAGTGTTCTTAATCTTTTACTTGTTTAGTGAATGAATTCTGATTTCTAATCTTTCCACTTCTATTTCAGTGTAGAGTTAATGTATCTGTTGTTGCAGCTTTAATGTTTTAGTGTGACATCTGAAAAAGTCTATTCTTATTTAAGGTTTTTGCACCAAGATTAACTATTCATATGGAGTGGAAAGAGAAGCCATCGATGAGTTGGTATAGACCTAACGTTTTTGATCTCAATTCTGAGGTTTCGTTCTCAATATTTCGTTTAATTCAGCATACTACATAGATTTCTTTTTTGAAAGGTCTCTGCTGATGTCTCATCTGAAGTTGTAAAAGACTTTTGTCTTTCCTATATCAGCCCTTTAGTTCTCCGCCGAGAGGTGGAGACCCTGTTAGCAGGTGATATGTTTGCTCTAAAAGTAAGTGTTTTTTTTTGCATATTGAGATTTTGGGTGCTTCGTTGATTTATAGGATCCGAAAGTAATGAACAGCCATCCGGTTGTGTTTTGGAACATTGTATTCTACTTGCGACGGCTCGCACTGCCCTCCCATCTCTATATGTGATTTTGAATTTTTCTTTTCCTTGTTTTGTTGTTTTTCTTCAAAAAGTATGTATTTACAGGTGGATATCTCCTCGTGTTCATGTTAGATGTGTGTATGATCGACCACTAGATCATATTGGACCCATTCCAATCTATCTCGCAAATCCAAATCACAAAGTGCTTTTTGCCGCCATCTCTTCAATTGCCGTTGAAACATAATGTTTTGTTAACCAGTATTTTTATTTAGATTGTATCAAACGAGAAAGTAAGCCGTCATTTGCCTGTATGGCGAACTGTAACTCAGGCAGTACAGGAGAACAAGTTGTTCACAGCTATTCAAGCGTTAATTAACGACAGTCGACGAGTAAATGATAATGGTCAAATAACTTTAGGCCAACACTTTCCTGTTTTTAGGTGAGCTTTCCGGTTATGTCCAATGAGATATGGACTATCTTTACTTGGTTTAATATACATTTAGTTATCTTAGGGATATACAATTTGCTAGTTTGGATTCATTTGGGCGGGCTTTGTTACGAGATAATCTTGACAGACAGTATGTTGAGGAGTATAGCAAACTTCCTCCACGGATTATGTGTATTTTACCACATCAAGATAAACCACAAAGCCCAGTGCAACGTGCATGCCGTAAAGTGTTTCTTCCTCTAGATTTGTTTTGATTGGCACATGCTTGTTTAGCAACATGTTCATCGCAACCTTGCTATCGAATTGTTTCAACCTTTAAGAATCTTTAAGTGCGAAGATCTCATTTGTTTTGAGATAAATTGAAAATGGCAATGCTTAGTTTCGTGTAGTTTTATTGTTATGAAAATTTATGGATCTCTCTTACATCATTGGTTATTGTGCCTATTTTTGGCTATATTGTGAATTTTATGTGTGCTATACAGAAGTATATGAAATACCCTTCCTCATGATGCATTGGATATAAATCGTACCTGTTTTTTGAAATTTTTTCATATACAAAAGTCATAGACAATATATTAAATTTGAAACCTGTCTGTCGACATATGTATTGCCGTCTAATTATTTGATGTAAGTACTAGGTTCATGTAGTAAATAGCATTGAGACGATAATGTTACCTGCTTATTCTACTTAGCTGCATTCAATCATTCATTTTATTTTTTTCTTTTTTTGAGGATAATTTGCAATCAACTAGCATTATTGTTTGTTACATTATCATTGGACAAAAATTGTCTTTTTATCAATTTCTGTGGGTTTTTTAATAAATAAAGATTAGGATAACTTCCGCCAATTTTCCAACATGAACCTAATTGTTGCCTGAACATTTGTGGAAAGAAATCACCATGTATTTCGCTCGTACATTGTTTTCAGGTGGAAGAAAACTTTGCTGACGTACGCATAAGAACATATTGTCATAGACAATGTGAATCAGAGATATCTACTGATTTCATTGGAGGAAGTAGCTTGATAAAGCCACTTTTATCGGCAGAAAATATCAAGTTAAAAACTTGCGCATTGGTTGGAAATATAGTGATGTCTTCCTTAACACATTCGAATATTGATCCTGCTGAGGATTTGGTTAAGAGGCCACGTCTTGAAGCACACATGAGTGCAGGTATGTTGGAGATACTTCTTTATTCAACATGTATAACGATAACAGTGCTGATATTGTGATAGTATAGGTGATTTTCAACTAGCCTTTATAATTTTGGAGAGATTTATTTGATTTGTTAGTTTCCTTTGCCATATTTTTTAAGAGTTAAAAATAATTCAAAATTTAGACGACCAGGATATATGTAAGAAGGCGAGCGTTAAAGAATTATCAGCAGAAGGTTGCAAGCGTTCAGTGTGAGTTGCAGGTTTTATGTGATTGCTTTGAGTATTGTTGATGTGTACTTCCATTAGTCTATTCTAGTTGAAATGAGAATTATAATCCAGTTCCATACATTCCAGTTCAGCATAAAATGATTGAAGTTCAACTCGTCAAAATCCATTCTTTCGGGTTTCTTAGATAGGAAAATTATGCGTATTTTCTCATATTTTCATTTCTTGAAGGTACGTAAATGGTGCCAAGCTCAGGGAAGAAATATGACTTGAATGCTTACAATTTATGGATTTCCTATAAGGAAAGTATAATTTGAATAATCTTTTTCACTTACTTAGTTACTTGGAGAGGCTGCCTTTATGCGTAATACAGCCCCCAACAATCCTTCATGCGTTTCTCTCTCTCGTAACTATCATCAACTATGGTGGTCTTTGCTTGCATGGTAACATTGGTGCGCACTACAAGAAATAGTGATTAGCCATCATGTCTCGGAAAACTTAGTTTCAATTCACTAAAATAAGAGAAACAGCATTACCCAGAGTTACCTCCTGCTGCATAAAGAACTCACTTTATCAACAAGAGACGTTCGTGGTTGAGCTAATTCTGTGCCAACCCTGTTCTCTGCGATGTTTCTTTGCTCACACATCATCTATTCAACTTCCAATGAAGTTATTCTGTCTGAGTGTATTTTGCTACACGGTATTCCTACGCCCTTACTTTCATCTTTTAACAACGTATTTCTTCACAAACACATTTATAGTGTTTTTCGTTCTCCGTTACCAATCTTGCATTGAAGTCTTTGACAACGTATTTTAAAAGGATTTGTCGTTTCAGATAAGTTTTTTCAACTCATTGTAGGATGAGTCTAATTCGTCTCATCTGTTGCAACAGTAGGTAAATAATATTTAATGATGCTGTTTTTTTTATGATGCCGTGACTGGATATGGAGTTTGGCTAAACGAGGAGATAGTATCCCATAAGAGTCGACGAGATGGACAATGGATACAGGTGTACGGCAAAGCCGACGCCACCGATCTTTCGTGTAAGGAAATTCAACGTATAACAGCTTTATGCTTGTTTTTCCGCTCTTGGTTTCCTGTAAAGCTATCGCGTGCAATTTGATGCGTTTTAAAGCCTTAAAAAGAGCACTGAGATCGGCTTCCGAAACGATTGTATCTGTGCTGGCATTTACAAAGAAAGAAATAGTCTCCATGGTGTGTCATGCGCATTTTCCTTAAATTTAGTTTCGACGTCACGTTTGGCACGGGATTTGACGGCTTGTCACTGGCTGTCTTTCCGCCGCACTTCAAAAAGAGGAGAGTCCAGCGAGCGGGGTGTTGAGGCAGAAGTTTTGATAATGTAGCTTTAGTTTCCTGGATTTCCGAGATACCCTGTACAGGCACTCTCAAGACCGGTGACTGGTTCTGGATCAAGGGATGTGCCTCCTTGTCTCTTCATTTTATCAATATAATGGCGATCATTGATAGGTTCACTCTTTGACAGGTTTCCATATCGAAATCGGAAACTTAGGAACACCTCCCAATAGCATTGAAGCGATGAACCATGTGGAAGCTGTTAGAAATATCGAATCACAATCCTTATCGTCAACATTCCTTATGTCATAGCGCAATGTAAAGAGTGTCATTAACACTGCTGGCAAAAACGCATGAGATTCGTGAAGATACAGACGAAATTCTATCAGAATAAATAATTATGAACAAACAAATTTGTTCTGTATGCACGTTTATATCTTTATCTGTAAAGATTTCTTACAAATTTTAGTTAACTACAGCCATAAGGTCAAACAGGTTACAGTCGCATGAACCACTAGTCTAGTCTCATCTAACATTTCTTTGTTTGTCGAAGAAATGCGTTTTGATTATCTCATTTATTAAGCTCTTATTATTAATTCCCAAACCATGAGCTTTCTTAACTTAGGAAGGAGGTGTTCTTTGCTTGTCAAGATAAGAGGAGTACAGTTATCAAAAATTATTGTAATCTTTATGAAAATATTATTTCATTATTTCCAACCTCCTCGGTATGTTTGATGACGAATTTTAGGAACTATTACTATGTTATCTTAGGGCACCTTATTCATACAATAAACAAATCATTATATAAGGTTCCGTCTTAGTAGCCTACATATCTGATTCTTCTCTATACGCCGTCGAGCGCAAAGAACCGGTGATCAGATCTTGTGTTAAACGAGACATTGAAAGCTTATACAACGAGCGTACCGTTACGCATTGAAGAGCGCTTTTTGATCTGCATTCACAACATCAGAACACGCACTTTTGAGGAATGATGGATTGAATGAATGAATGAAAAATAAAAAATGAATGAAATGAAATCAGCGAAAAGATCAATGAAAATCAATCATTGAAAAAAGCATGATGGACAGATTATGGAAGATCCGATTAGAGACTACAAGCTATTTATCAAAGAATTTAATGGTTGTGTCGAATCCACTTCAATGACTCCATCAAGGCGGGTCCATTAAATTTCTCCTAAAACTGGAAGACTGCTTAAAAAAGAGCAGAGCTGAAGTTTGATCCTAGTAAAAAACATTCAACTCAGGTGATGTTGAAAACCAACTACAGAGGATTTGCAAGATGATCTGATTCAATCTCGGCAGAAGAAAGAAACACTTCCCAGATTCGTTGAAGGTATAAACCATCTGTAAGGTCTCAGAAAGATGGAATCAGGCAATGCCTATTGTCAATTTTGTCTTACGCCAACCACAATGTTGATAATTCGGAATTTTGTTTTTTCAGAAAATTTAAGTTGTCTGGATTCCTGAGATAGCTCTGTCAGGGGGTTTGTATAATCTTTACCTCAAGCAGTCACCGCACTTTATGAATTAGAGTGATGTGCCCCGTGTGATTCATTCTTGACTAGGTTTCTATGTCGAAATGGAGATCCTTAGAATATTTCTCATCCACGTCGAGGCGGTAGAGCATTTGGATGAAGATAATCTTTTAAAGTGACTACTTTCCTGGCAACTATGATGGCTTGTACAGATATCATATTTACATAGTATATATACTACAAATAGAGTCAATAACAACTCATGCATGACTAGCACTCCCATATATGAATGGTCGCACATGCTACAGATTAAACTACGGAGATACTCTTTCTGAATCACCCAGTATTTCGACGATTTTTTGTGGATATGTTGTCAACTTGGGGTCTTGTGTTCTTTGTTGCGAGGCGATCGTACTAGTTCTTCATTGACTCGGAATTTTGCATTCTGACAGGTAGCATGTGAAGAGGAAGCGGTCATTTTAGCCTTATAAATAGTGAAACATCAGCTGGTGTTACGATTGCTTTGGCAACCTCAGCTGAGCCATCGTTCTAATGAGAACTGGCGATGGATTATTTAGATGTTTTGGTCCAATCATTTTCTGGTCGGGCAACTGTACGATTCATTACCGACAAAACGGCATGTAAAATTTCGGATAACATGCTTAACATTTGTCTCTTAACATAGAAATAGGCAAATGCGGCTATGAAAGAGATCCGAATAGAAATTATGAATGATTTTATCCATTGCTTTTCTGGAAGTAAAATCATTCTGACGTCATGAAGCAGCAATTCAATTCTGGCCTATTGGTGAGATATCGGTGGGCGCTGCGAATAATTTCTCCAGTCTCAGCTGTTTCATTCGTCATTTCTGCTCTTCTATATGTGATATGTTTTTCTTTCATTGGTTTCCTACAGCGTTTCGCAAGCTTGAACGTTATTCGGTAATTTCCTGCGGCTTTAGCTGATCCATGTTGGCATATGATTCAACAGTTTTTGGAGGCAAACGTCTTTTAGTAATTCTCAAACATTCGACATTTTTTGTACTATTGTGAAGTTGCGTAATTAGTCTGCCATATTCCTCGTCCATGTTTTTAATGACGATATATTTCTAAAAACAGGGTAAAGCGTTTTATAGATCCTAGTTTGTTTTTGTTTTGTTGATTTTATCTTTTGAGAATTACATCTATCTTTCCTTTAACCCCACATGACGTAAAATTTGACCTTAAGGAGGGGAAGGTCGGACCCCGTATTGAACTCTGGAAAAAAAACGATATCCGTCATTCAAAACCTGTTTACTATTACGTGGTGTGTTTTGTTATGGTGCTTTCCATTAGGGCACTCCCACATCCCTCGTATGCAAGGACTCTGAATGATCGTAAGGTTATCTCCAAACATGTATGGCCGCCCTCGAACTTGGGTAATTGAACCTTTATTGAAACAACCCCTTAAATTAATACATTAAGATTATAATGGCGATAAATCAGATCTAATATAATAGGATTATCATAAATAATGACATCAGATTGTGTTCAGATAACATTTGCTTATAAAATACGAAGGAAGTGCGGGTCATGACTGAAGAGTACGAAGCAGGTGCTTACTTTAATTGCTTATATAGAGAGAAAGCGAAGACTAGAGACGTCTAAACAACATCCCTTTCTGATGCCGAAACCAGACGCTAATCACAATGTCGGAATATTTATGACCTTTCATGAATCAAAATGATTGCACATTACTTGCCTCAATAGATGACTATTCATAGAAATGAACTTAATATATTTATATCAGAAGTCTCTACTTTGCGTATAATTTGATTGATAAAGTAGAGATTATTCGAGGGAGTATTCTCTACACTCCTCGCCTATAAGGAGTGTTATTATTGATTGGGTCTTAGAAAATAAGGGGTATAATGATTGATAAGTAGAGGTATTTCGTTTACAGATGCTGTGTGCTCTGTTGAAACATCTAAGGTTCTCCCTTGTACGTTCGGATTTGAACGTGTTGTGTTTAAGGTTTCATTTGTGGTTTGCAGTCGTGGGCGACGACTGTAATGGTGTTCGGATCATCCTTGATGGGTGGGATGATGTGTAATATTTATTACTTCTGGTACCGATTCAGGTTGATCCTCTTCTAACTCTAAGGGAATAAGCACATTGATTGGTCGTTAATTATGCCTCCATTTACTAGTTTCACTTGTGCCTCCCTTATCATATTATTCTGTGATTTTTGGAGTTTCATGATGCGTCCCATTTTCCATGTATTATGTAGGGCCACTGGTCGGAAACTAGTACGACCACACCCTACTTTGGGGCTGTGTTTGTGCCCTTTTTGTTGTCGATGGCGAATTTATGTAATTTGCGTAAACTGATTAGATATTGTCGTCTCTAGATAGTTGTGCTGAGATAGCCGCAAAACTCGGAACCTCAGGCAGAACTCGAACTCGCACTTACAGATATCTCAGCACAACTATAGACATTATAATATCATTACGAAATAAAATAAAATTACGAATATGTCTAAAGTTTCGGGTTATCCCGCAGTTATCAGCTTAACTGGATGTAATGCTGATATCGGCTCACCAGATCGTACCCGTTGGCGGGCGAGTGCTGATAATGGTACCCACTCACTATAAGTGAAGCATTGAGTGGTCGCATAGCAAGGGCCTCGGTAGTGTAATGGAAAGGACGGCAGACCGGATATCTGTAAGTTCGGGTTCGAGTCTCGCCTGAGGTTCCGAGTTTTGCGGCCATCTCAGCACAACTATGGACAATATAATGTCATTGCAAAATACAATCAATATTCATTAATATTATGACACATCAACACTATCAAAACGGACTTGAATTTTTTGACATGTTTGGCAATTTTCGCCAACAAATCATTTCAAAAATTGTCTGTCATATGAAAGAAAAACGAATAATCTAATTTAAAATGAATCCTCAATTCCTCCTTAACCGTTTTCTTTTTGTTTTTATGTGAAGAGATCATCCCTTCCCTATAGAGTAGCACCTTTGAAAAATGGTGGGCCTTTCCACCAAAAGTGATTTAAAAGCTTGTATTTGTTTACTCCTCTTGTCGTACAGTTGGCTAGATTTTCTTCGCTATCCACGTAACCAAATTGTATGGAAGTCTTCAAGATTTGAACGATTTTTCGTATTTCTTTCACTCGGTTTTGACCCGTACTCCTGCTGATTTGTTTATGCTGTCTGATGATATTCAGTTGAGTGCTATTTGTGCGTCACATAATCTATATTTCTCTGTTGTTTATGTGATTTGTAAGGTCATACTTATTGAATGTACTTGATCGGTTGCCATGTCAATGCGTTGAGTTCTATCTCGGGAATAGTGAGTATGTTCTTGATTGATGGTAACTTTGCTTTTCCCATTAGTAGATTGGAATATGTGTCGGATACCAGATAGGCCCATGTCGCCATTGCGGTTTAGCTGGCGTCTGCAAATGTAATTATCATGATTTCTTTACCTCTTTACTCTTCTTTAGAACTTTGCCCTAATTTTCTGTGGTATGGGCCTTTTAAATTCATTAATGTCTTGGAGAATTTGTTCCCATTGGTCTCCATGTTCTTTGGATAGCATGGTGTCCCATGCATAATCAAATTTCCAAAGGTTTTTGAGAAATTGTTTTCTTTTAAAGATGCGTAGTATCAGCCATCCTTAAGGATAGTATGTGGCTGTTGCTTGTTCTGCTATTGATCGTTTGATTAGTTTTGTTTTTGGTGGATAGGTGCATGACAAAAGAAGGTGGTCTTTCTTGGAATGCCACGTAAGTTCTAGAACTTTTTGTGTCGTATTTGTTGCCAGGTAGTTCGTAGCGATTTGTTGCGTTAGGTTTGTGTTCTGTCATTAGAAAGAAATCAACGTAAATTCATTCCTAATTCTTTTAAAATTTGTTTTGCTTTTTTCCATCTATCAATGGCCTTGTGTTTTGATGCAGTCGTCATGATCACATTATCCACGTAGGTGTTGTCTTTCAGTTAGAGTGTAGTGTCGTTAATGTAATTTCTCAAGTGGTGTCTAATTGTTCCTGCCAATAGAAATGGTGAGCAATATAATACAAACGTAAAACGTGTAAATCTATATGCCGATATGATCTTTCGCTCCAATGACTGTTATATCTCGGACTTACAAAAAGCGTGTTGTGTCTCTTCCTTATGTAGTCGGATTTGTAGAAATTTTTCATCTACATCTCTTATTATTGCTGTTTGTCCTATCCGAAAGCGAAGGAGAATGTCACCGATTCGGGGCAGAGAGTGGTCTTTGATGAAGAACCTCGTTCAATGATGTCTCATTTTTCTCATGTGCTGATGCATCAATAGTTACTCTCATTGTATTGTGTCCTAATTTAAAGTTTTCACTCCACGTTATGCCAAGTAATGGACTATTGGTCCCTCTGCAATATTTTTCTCTCCTACTTCCTCGATTATGTGTTGATCCAATTGCTGTGGGAGCGCGGTGGCTCAGCGGTGGAGGTACCGCACTGACACGCCGGCCCGAATCAGTTCGCGGCCGCCCCCAAGCCTACCAGGCCTGCCATCCCTCCGGGGTCGGTAAATTGGTACCAGAGGAGTCTGGGTAAGATAACTGGCACTGACTTGGTGAAGAGTGGTCAACTCAAGTCATGTATAGACCAGGCACGCATTCAACCACCTCCACAATATCACGTTGAACATGAATGCGGGGGCGCATCCCGCCACAAGGGATTGTTCAACGTCAACAATTATTGTTTTTACCAATTGCTGTGCAATTGTTTCTTGATATTGTTGCAATAATGTAGGCCCATGTTTAAGCTTGTTGATTGTAGCTTGTAGACGACGAATTGTCATTCGCTT